>JBAMYA010103946.1:0-46550 GCA_037176975.1 Arrhamphus sclerolepis | reverse complement strand
TTGACTTGGGGCGGAGAGAACACTGGGGAAAGGGAAGAGGGGGGGGTTTGGGGTTTTCAAAAGAAAAAGGCCGAGAAAAAACCCCCCCCCCCCCCCCCCCCCCCGCTCCACCCCCCAGTTCAGCTACTTGCAGAGGCATAAGAGTGGTAATAAGTTCTATCATTGTTGTATCAGTTGACAGCATCCAGCTATCCTGATGAGGGGGAAAGACTCCTACAGCAAGTCTCTCATACTCTCTCTCTTTCCATCATTGACTTCTCTCCCTCCTTCTCTCTCCATCCTTTCCTTGTCTTGAGGGTTTTGCATTCAGTGTGAGGATGTATGGTTGATATGGACTTCACAACAGCATTTATTCAGTTCTGTTTACTTGCTGTATATTAAGAAACCCGATATTGAAATTAAACAGGTAAAAACCCCAAACGAACAACCACACATGCCATATTAAAACATGCTGACTATAATCTATACTCAAGATAAAAATGCAGAAAAACCTCTGTCACAGGCTTGAGGTCTGGACATCGACTGGGCCACTGCAACATCTTAATGCTTTTGCAGATTTGCTGGTGTGTTTGGCATCTTTGTCCCTTTTTAACAACCAAAATTTGACCAAGCTTTAGCTGCCATAGAAACAGCGTCACATTTGACTCTAGGGTACTTATGTATACAGAAGAATTAAGCACCCAATCAGAACAAATAAACACTCCTTAGACACTGTACTTGACCGTCAGTGTGTGTTATTTATTATCACTAAATATCTCCTCTTTGCTCATGTACTCAAATAGGATATTAGTCAGTAAAAGGATATTGTTCCAGTGCTCTTGTGGTTTGTTCAAATGCAATTTTGTAAACCCAAAACATCTTAGAGAAAAGGTTTTTTCCTTGCAGTCCTTGCAAGCTATCCTTACTTGCGCTGACTTTTTTTTTTTTTTTTTCCCTAATTTTGCCGTCATGAACTTTAAAGACTGAATTCACTAACTAAAGCCAACTGAGCTATTAATGAAGCTCCTGTGTTTTTTGTAATTTCTCTTGGCAGTATCTGACCTTGGGGTGAACTTGCTGGAATGTCCCTTTGAGAAAAAAAAGATTGGCAGCTGTCTTGAATGTTTTCTACCTGTGAATAATCTCATACACTTCAGAACAACTGATTAGAAGTAACATTACAACTGTTCTCACTTAGATGGGCCGCTAAGCTCATGCCTGATGTCTTTCTTCTTCAGCATTGTGTTAACACACAACTGAAAGCTCCAGACAAACAACGTGCTAAAACCTCCACAGGTGTTGATGATCAGTTGAGTATCAATTAATCAATTGCTTCTTCTTAATTCTAATGGAACCAGTGAGGTTGTACTTGTATGTGTGCACGTTGTTGTTGTTGTTGTTGCACATAGCTTTCTACACACTGTTTCTGTGCTGTTGCTTAGTTTTTTGTTGAATGAATAATGAACAGTGTAATTAGATATCTGTCAATGTCAGTGGGATTGTATATGCCTTACTGTAAAGCAAACGATTCCTGGTAGATGAAGCTTTGACTTTAACAGGTTTTAAGTTGAACACAAATCACTATAGTAAGCTTAACCTAACAAAAGGCTTTTTGATTTCCAAAAGAAGTGTATTTCTCTCTGTTTTAGCACAATTTGATACAAAAATAAAGCTTTAGCGCTTCACAAGTGTGTGTTGTTCCTCCAGCATGAGTGTGATTCATCAAATGACGGCTGCTTCTATCAACAAATAGCTACTCATTACGAGCAATATTCTCCTCCTCCACATCTTCTACAGGCTGTTTTCAGAGGAAAAATGTTTCAGTTTCACAAAAGTAAGTTCCACCCCACAAGACTGTTTTGCAGAGTCTGGCAGCGTTCGGATCTCAGCACAGCCTAAAACGACCTGGATGGTACCTCTTCCTTTACACACCAGAATATCAAAGATTTAATTCCAATGCCAAGCATAATATCAAATTACAAAAGTACAAAAGTAGGATACAGAGAGTAAAACGAGATTGCCAGGAGTGAGGTTATGGGGTACAGAAGAACATTCAGAATTCTGCACCCCAGAAAACAAAGAGGTATCTAATTAATCCCACCACACTCGGTCATGTGAAATGCGCAGATCTGTCTTAGGCCCATCTTTCATTTTGTTCTGTACATCTTTTTCACGGTGGGTGCTCTCTGTCTCTCTGCCTCTGCTGACATCTGGGAGCGCAAGAAAAAGGCATTAATCATTCAAAGCAACTCATTATAAATTCCTGCAAACTCCTGAGCTTGCAGTTACGCTCAAACTTGCATGTGTGTGTGTATGTGTGTCAGCGCTGAGAGCACGTCATTTAGGTATGAGCGGGCTGAAGCCTGTGTTTGACTGGGTGCTTGCATGTTTTGTGTGCATGCAAATATGTTTTAATGCATATTTGCACAATTTCTGTTTCTATATGTGTGTGTGTTGACATGTCCAGGAGTGTGCTGCTAGCCTTGGGCTCCTTTCTCTCTCATCCTCATGCTGACTGGCTGGAGCCTCTCCGCTGCTCTGTTCTCATGGTTAATGCATGTGGAGAGAGAACCCCGGTACCTCTGGTTTGTCCCTGTCTCTCTCTATCCCACGCTACTTCCCCAGAATAGACCTGATCCCATACATGAAGAAAGATAATTCCCACGCCACCGTCATCTCTGGCACACGCCTCAGAGGATGAGTTTGAAAAGCATAAAGAGCAAGGCCATGGAGATAAGAGAAGTGGACAGCGGGAGGAAGGGGACGATAAGGGAAGATGAGGACATATATGGGATTAAAGGTAAGCAGGTAGGAAAAAGGAAAGAGTTTCAAGAAGATATCCTTGAAAAGGGCAGTTAAGAAACTCGTTTGTATATGCTTTTCTACATGTCTTCATGACAAAGATGACCCTTTTTTTTCCCACTACATGTGAAATGTTGTGGGCTTCTTTAAAAAAAGATAAAAAATGAAGTCAAATAAAACTTTAATTAAATTATTTACCTCCTGAACAATTCTTAAAATCTTTGGAAAGTAATCAGAAGACATGTTCTTAAAAAAGTGCCATACATATGAGCATACATTTATTTCTCATTAAGACACATTTAATCAATATTTAAGTTTTCAACTTTGACTCTACAACATCTATCTAATAACACTAGGACACAGAAAACTGCTCACTCTTTGATCAAGTTTTTGGTCACATCCGTTTCTTCTGGTGGATTCACCTGTTAAGCAGGTTCTGCTTTAGCTAGTGCCAGGTTAAAGAGGAGGAAAAAAAACAGGAGCAGCCATCACTGGGATACTTCCTCTGGGCTATATTTGGAGATAATCCTGACCTGGCCTTTCGATGGCACACAGTAGCACCATGTCCCATAACCCCTGCCTATCAAAAGGAAATTTATTCAGCTATAATGAAGGCAGCTGTCGGCATGCAGGCTCACCAGTGTACCCTGTAAAGCTCAAACAGCTGCACTTAAAACCCATGAATATAAAAAAATTAGCTATGTGGCCAGTTCTTTTGGTGTTCATTCATTACTGTAAAGTATTTACAATTGATGCAATATGCTACATTAGTTCCTGAAAGAAGTGGTGGGGTGACTTTTGCATCCATAACACTATAACATCACTACTGATGTAAGGTTTTCTGTCAGTGGAACCGCGCAGTGGTGCAGTGGAACAAAGGCACTGGGCAGCACAGATGGGACAAGAGTGTCTGAAGGAAGATATTCTCCACTTCTGTTAAGGTAGCATATACTTAATCGGGACAAATTCATTACTAATATATCATATTATCCATCTATTCATCCATCCAGCCTTCAATACCAAGACATTCCCAAGTCAGTTCACGAGATACTCGCTGAATCCCAATTCAGCGGCCACATCCTTCGAAGGACTCGAACTAGCCGGTCGACGTTGGTCGGGTCCTTTGAAGACCGGGTAGACCAGAAGTCAGCAGCTGTGAATTGGGACAGTCTGGCCTTCGGATTTACCCCAGTCTTTGCCTTGGTGTATGTCCTGTCACCTAGCAACCGTGAAAGCGCTGAACCGAAGAGAGAATGGAGATCAAAATTTTAAGTTTTTGTAATTACTTTTATAATTTTAGAGGAACTACAACAGCTTTATCATCGCCCATGAAGAGGTGGCTGTTCTGTTTTTTAAGCTTAATGAAAGCTTCTGTCTGCTCCTTGCTCCAAAAAATGAATAAATAAATAAAAATTTGCTTAGCGGCAATAGTTGAAGAGCTACGGCAGGTCATTTATTGTCCTGATGATTTCTGACAAATAATAAAAATTAAAAATAAAAAAATGTCTACAAAAATGACTAAAGCCTTTCATCATAACTGCTTTAGGCTTTTAATTTTTGCGAACACATTTAAAAGTGTGCTCTGTCACTCCGTTCTCCGCTACTATAGAATTTTTCGTTATACCCACAATGCATCTTGGGATAGAGTGGGCAGAGAAGAATACACAGGACCCGTCCTTCAAATCGGGGGGAAAAGGAGGACGAATTTGTGGGCCACATTTGAAGGAGCCTTCGAACTGGGACAGCCTTCAAATCCAGCCTTCGAAGGATGCGGCCGCTGAACTGGGACACAGCTACTATCTCTCCAGCGTGTCCTGCATCTGCCCTTAGGCGTCTTCCCAGTTGGACATGCCAGAAACACCTCCCCAGGGATGTATCCTAACCAAATACTCAAACTACCATCAACTGGCTCCCCTCGATGTGGAAGAGCAGTGACTCTACTCTGAATCATTCATAAACAGCAGAGTCTCTCCTCTCTCTAAGGGAGAGTCCAGACGTCCTGTGGAGGAAACTCATTTTAGCTGCTTGTATGCATGTACCCACAGTTTGTGACCTTAGGCGAGGTCAGCTACATAGATTGACCAGTGATTGAAGAGCCTCATCTCTTGCCTCAGCTCTCTCTTCATTTTTCCATTTATGCTGCAGAGTGGTATGATGGTTTGCAAAAAGGTTCCACGTTTAAGTCTCAGCAGGGCCTTTCGGTGTGGGCTCTGTTTCATTCTCTCTGCACCTGTGTGGGTTTTCTCTGCACCCTTCAGTGTCTTCCACAGTCTAAAATCCTGCACATGAGGATGATTCGGAATTCCAACTGTGACCATGCAGGATTGTTTGTCTCACATGTCTTTGTGTGGCCCTGTGATGCAGTGGCAACCTGTCCAGGAAGTACCCAATGACAGCTGGGATGGGACTAAAATTTAACTGACATAAAATTAAATATGTCATGATGGCTGGTTGAGTGAAATACTTTTTTTCATTAATGTACAGGAAATGGAAACTTGCCTCTGTGCATTCTACTGATAAATGCCAGAACAGATTGCTCTATTTAAACCGCTGTAGCCTGCCTTAATTTTCTGCTTCCTTTTCAAACTGTGTCCAGCTTAATCTGTGTCATGTCTATCACCGATGCTGCTTTGCCCTGTACTCTGGGGGGGTTGATGCTGCTGCTCTCCCTGCTTCAAGCATTCCACGTTTGCTCGTAGTAGGGTTGAGAGGGCCTAGAAAAAGAAAAAAAAACACCCATACCACCAAATATAAACTACTATAAATTGCTACTGTAATAGCAGATGGTTATTATTATCTTTATTTGATTAAATTGGCCCACATTAAAATAAAATATGAATATTTCAAAAGAAAAAAGTGAGTTATATTGACAGCCTTTGAAGTATTCCTGGAAGCAGAAACCAAAAAAAAGGCCTTTCTAGGAACAGTCATTGATATGAATACCTGAAAACAGACTCAGTGGTTTGACAGCAGCGAGAAACAACAGAAAAAAAGATGATCAAAGACACCCTGAGGACAGATGGTACATCTTTGGTTTTACTTTATGTTGTCAGTGTTTGTCTGATTGTTGTGTTACTGTGTCTCTACCTGTCCTTGCGTGCATGCTATCTGTCGTCTTGTGACTCAGATTAGGCTGTTGCCTTCAGAGTAACTCTCAGGAGACAACCCCCCCCCCCCTAAACTTATGTCCCAATGTGCCCCAGGCGCCTCACACATGGGAACAAGCAGTACCGCCTGCCATCTCAGCCTACACAACCTCAGACATGTATCATAGATACACTAGTGTGTGCATGTGTGTGTGTGTGTGTGTGGTGGGGGGTGGGGGGACCAGGTTTCCATGACAACAGCCACATTCACCTGACATGTGTGAACAAAAAAAATGTGAGAACTCAAATTGGCTATAACTGATGGAGACGAGAGAAGAAAATATTTCATGTCAGGGAAAATAAAGTGAGCTTCTGTTCAACTACTTGGAAGGAGCAGGTCAGTGTAAGATGCAGGTTTGGAGGTTTTATTCCCACAGGAGCCCTCACAGTCAGACAACAGTCTGGTAAAGGTCCGAAAATATTTTGTACAGAATATGTGGAGTCATCTATCCTCTGCAGTCTATCTGATTATGTCGGTATGTGTTGCATACAGAGTATTGATTTAAAGCTGCTGGTGACGATGATATGTTTAGCTGATTTTTCTTACTAGGTTGCAAAAAAAAAACATTTACAGGTATGCTATGACTTAGTTGTTGTTTTTTTTGTTTGTTTGTTTGTTTTTTCATTTCATGTCAAAGGTTTGCAGAGCTAATTCATCATTTACCGTCATCAGAGTAAATGATCATAGCATAAAATATCGTTTGTCTAGATGGACAAATTGTTGATGCTGTGGTTTATTTTTAGATGAGGCAGGACCAACACACTCTTATTCCAAACTCATTGCAGACATATCAGTCGTTCAGAAGCCTTTTGTGTCTCTTTTCAGTGCATTGGGATCTTTTGTAATGTCACATTCTGACACACAGCTGCTATAACACTGCATGTTCCCTCTTATCCCTCTACGTCTGGATTTAACGCAATGACTGCAGTGATAGTAAACGGCGGTGACGGGAAGATGTAGATGACGGGAAACTGTCATTCTAAGGTGTTGGGTTATCAGTGAAAACCTAAGAGGTGGGAGGGAAGGTGCAGTGCAGACGTCATACTCCAAAGCATAAAAGTTCTGTTAAGGTCCAAACTTCCGACTTTAATTTTGTACTTCTTCACTTCCTGACATCATACCAAATTCTTTCACACTACAAATGTAGCCTATTTCTTTGTTTAGCCATAAAAGTACATAGTTAAGATTTGGGATTCAAAGTACTTGATTAAAGTTAGGAAAACCTCATGGTTAGGTGTTGAAATATCCAATAAAAATGCAACATGTTGCAGAAAACCTTGCTAGCATTTTCCACACTGTGGTGCCAACGCGTCCAGTGACAGTTACACAGCCAGCTGGAGAAATCCTGCACATCCAAAAGTGACACTTTTGGATATATTGGATGAGAGATTGTGCAGCGTGAGAAAGTGGGAGGCAGACTGCAACAACAGTGATGGATAAATAAAAAAAGTGAGAGGAAAAAGATGGACGATGGACTTTAAAAATCTTGTCTTTGTTTATGGGACTTCATCAAGAGAAATAAAGATTAAGGCTTGTTTTTTTCCAGCATATAATAAAATACTACACCTTCATTAAGATAAAACTGAAAGGTGTTTACTGAAAAGTGATTACTTTTACTATTTAAGATGAAACTCATAACATTTTTTAATTATAGTTTGAATTATAATTTAAAATTCCCACTGAAATTTCCTTGTCATTATAATTTCAGATGACAATAACAAATTGTGACTTTCAGTCTGCCGTATGATTTTACCTGAACTGGTGATTTTACAACACAGTCAGGATCAGTATTTAAAATGGGGGTCTTTGAGTCTTCTGCCTTTATTTTTTAAGTGTTTTAGACCGTCGTGTGAGAATGAAGAGAATCCAGCAATGATAACGTTCTAATAGAAGGGGCTGCTACAACGGTGAACCACAGTCGGACTGTAGTGAGATGACACCATATTTTATCTCATGTTTATCAAATAAAATAAGGGAACAAACTTTATTCCCTTAATTCTGATTGCTTCCTGTCTGCAGTAATATAAATACATCCTCTCATTCAGGTCATCGTGGTCATGCCCATCATTAAAGAACCATCTTTGTTTTTGGTCCTTAAGGGCCTCCGCTTCCAACGCTCTGCAGGAAACTGACATTAGGATGTCAAATATATTATGCAGTTAGCAAGAAATGTAAATGGTAATTACAAAAGTGTCATTGCTGAAACCTGCGTTATTAGCTTCTAGTGTTATTATCATCAGCAGGACTCCTATCAGGAATAGCACAGCCAGCACCAGGGCCCAACATACACTTTTGAAATGTTTGCAGGTACTCTTTGTGAGTTTGAGTTTACCAGCGGGTTTACCTGACATTTCATCTGTTTATACTTCAAGTTCCCACGCTGCTAGCACAGTGCTATTTGCTGTTGCATACTGCAAACTTCAGACAGAGAGAAGCAGAAAATGAGAGAAGCAGAAAATGTACTTCTCTTTTCTTTTTCTTTCTTTTTTTTCTCAATTGTCACAATACATAGAATTGTTATTGTGTTATTAACTGCCAGTCAAACTTGCACAAATATATGAAATTAGGCTTCAAAGCCATGAGAAATTGGGGTATCATTCTGACTGTCATGGTCATGCAACTGCTAATTCAAATGATAGCAGTTTGTCAACCAACAGATGAAAAAAAAATGAGGAAGGTGATCATGCTCAAGAATGTTTGAGACTGAAGCATCAGGCACTCAGACCAGCCAGTGCAACTTGACTGGTGTGGGTGCACCCTAAAAATAAAAGATAGAAGCCCCAAGGACCCCTATTTTAAAATCCCTGCAGCTGCACAGCTGAAATTAATATGTTTACAGGCTGGCACAAAAACCTCCCCACTCTACAACTAGTTTTCCCTTTATGACACCTCTACAAGGTGTGAATTTTTATGTCCCATAGGTTTAAAGGCACCTTTTATGTCCAGCCATTAAGTTGCATTAAACTTTATCTGGTTATGTGTACACAGTTTCTTTGCCTAAGCAGGGTAATAAGCAGCACAGTTCCAATGAAATGTGTTAAGATACTTTCAGTTTTGTGTAAACTTTTATGTTTCAGACTCATCTTTAAATAGATCCACTTTCATTAATCTCTAATTTCCACAGTAGTCAGAATTCTGCTTTTCATGTGCATTTATTATCTTTTGAATTTATGCTTTAGAAAAGGCTTTTACAAAACCTTACTTTAGTTGAGATTTTCTATTTTGGAATAAAAAAATAGCAGCGTACCAAATTACATTCGGATGCACCAAATTTGCTATTCCCAAGAGAAATTGGATCAAAGAGGAGCTGTTTTTGCCTTTACACAACAAATATGGCCAACAGGCCAACTTATGGGCATGATAAAATAATGTTGCAATCTATGTACTGTATGAGTTTAACAAAAATAAAAGAGCACATACTATGTTCCAAAATAAGAAAATCATAGTCAGGAAGAGAACTCCATTTTTAAGGTTGGGAAGGAGATTCTTTGAGCTATCGTTTCTGAAATTCTCTTTACACACATCAATTAACTGATAAAAGACGCTGATGAAATATAATAATCATCTGTGAAAGCGGTGGACTCCAAAAATAACATTCATTAATGGGTTGTGTGACCCCAACGAAGTCGTTGGACCACTGACTTGTCGTCAACAGGCATCGTTTGTGTGTTTTGGAGGTGTGTCGTCAGAGGCAGGACTGAAGGAAGGTCATTATGCTTTCTGTTGAGTATTTTAAAAACCTCTCTGACTCTCAATGGTTTTAACGTCTCTTGCCCGACCTTTGAGCCACGATGAAATATCGTCTTTTGCTTTAACAGATTTTTTAAAGCAAACTTTGCTCTTTGGTGCCCGTCCCTGGTAAAGAAGCTCAATTGTCTGCAGTAATAATGTACGCTTGGTAGTTTCATCTTGTCGTTAGTACCTGGCAAACTCCATGTAACACTGTGGCGAGTGCTGTAAAACTAGCTGTACACTTTGACTGGCAGCTGGGAGGCGTGTCTTCCTGAGCGCAGGTTGCTCGCCAACCTTACACAGGACTAATTTAGACAACGCAGGTATGTTCAGGCTTTGGTGAAGGTGTGATGTGTCTTGTTATAAGTTGAATTATTACTAAAAAAATTTAAAGAAACTTTTTTTCTTTTTTGAGGCGGTGGGGGTGTGTGTACTCTCACACACTCCCATAAACAGCATGTGTGACAGACAAGAGCTATTGTTGCAAAAGAGAGAGGAAAGCAGCACAGTCTGCAGATTTCTCCCAAAACTAATTAATCAAACGTCTGCACACATGCACATATGCATATACTATTCTATTATCAGCCATACGTGCATGCTGTGTCTAAAATTAGTACACAGTGTGTTGAACAACAAACAGGCTGCAGGGAGGAAGACATGCTGCCAAAAGCTTAGCTGGGAGACAAGAGTGGAGTAGATGCAGGTGGCCAGGACCATGTCAGCGCTGACAGTGGCAACATGAAATATCTTTTTTCAGGAATTTTTAGATATTTCTCACTGATGTGTCCTAATGGAAGAAGCTTAGAAAAACAACCTATGTGTACTTTTGTTGTTTTGGTTTTCTACCCCTTTTATTTCCTTGTGTTGTTTGCTCTGGCTGCTGTGGCTCATCTGCCTTCTTTTTGCACACCGCTGCGACTGGAAAGTTAACATCCTGCAATTAAACAGGTGCAAGCAGCCCAGCGAACATGAAAATCAATGAGAGACACAGAAAACCATTTTGCAGAATTCATGCAATGATAAAATTACAATAATGGCCTCAGAAAAGCATTTTTAGTTTGGGTTTTAGGTTATTTTTATTCTACAGTGTGATATTAGGGTATAAAGAAAATGATTATATGCTCTTTATGCAGAGACCACTGCACAGAGATGAAGTTTCAGATCCTTTTCCAGGTGTTCTTTGCTAAGTACTAAATAACTCAGACAAATGAATTGCAAATACACGGCGTGTGGGTGTTCCAGTATCCCTCATTCATATTCATAAGTGCTGCAACACTCAGGGTTTATCCTTTTAAGGTGCTAAAATGACAACTCCAGCACACACACAAAACACAGAAGAAAAAAGACTGCTGCTTGTTCCTTATAGGAGCAAAAATGCCACCAATAAATTTGAAACCAATATTACAAAAAACACAATTTTAGTCCATCAAAAAGGAAAGTTCACATTTCTTTAATCGATACATGAATCAAAATGGAAGTAAGATCTACCCTTATGTGCAGATGCTCATCACATATTGTAATTTATCACGTTTGCAGTCTTAAACCCCCTTCACACCACCATCCAGCCTCTGTAGCGTGTTTATTCTGTCCCGCTGTACTGAATAAATGGACCAAAGGTGGAACTGCGTAACATTTCATCCCATGGCAGCTACGCATCTGTTCCGTTTTGGGAAAGAGTAACTGGGGCATAACAAGCGTATGTGAATTGGTGTTGTGGAAAAGCATAAAAGGGACTTGAGGGTGGCTGCAGATTCTGCACAGAGGATGAAATCTCTCCATCACACAGAAAGTGAGAGGAAGCCCGGGTGCGGATCTAACAGCGTTATTCAGGTCTGAATGCCTGTTCAAGTGACAAACAAGCTTACGATGCAGCTGGAAAAAAAAAAAAACTACTGAGCTCCAACCACAGTGGTTGAAGAGGCAGAGAGTCGTTGAACTGGCCATATAGGGAGCTTTGCCTTTACGCTTAGGGCACTAGCTACAAACACAAACCCTGTTTCTGTGCTTGGAGACCCAGAGGAGCCTCCTCCAGCTGAAGCTAGGCTTTCATCAAATACCAGCAGCAACTGGGAAACAGAGCCCGGCTCTGCTGTACGCGTCCCATAAGAACAGCCAAGAAGAAACATAATTTTATTTTTTTTTTTTTTTTATTGATATTGATTCAGAACTGTGCTTTATTTAGCAGCAATCAGGGACATGAGGGACTCGTTGCTGACTGTAGACAGGCAGGCATAGGGAAAGGGACCATCCTCAGATTGCAGATTGTGAAAGCACACTGGGGAGGGAATATTGCACCTTGAAGGTGAAATAAAACGGTGATCTCAAGTGTGTCTTTATATTGTGATCTCTGTGTGAAAATGGCTTTAGTTATGTACAGCCAGGCTGGATAGATGCCATTACTTTTATTGACAAGCTGACAAGAAAACAGTGCACTGGACGAACCTAAATTCTAAAATAATTATGGTCCAGGGTGAAAAATGCTGGTTTCGATTTTTTTTTTTTTTGGTTTAAATTCATCTTGGAGGGATGACAAATTTCTGTCCCAAACTTTATACTAAAACACTCCATACTTAAAATGCTATTTAGAACCACCTCTAGTGGTATTGTATAAAAAAAGGCAATGGATCACAAAAAAGAACTTAAGCAGAAAAGTATTTCAATGATGATCCATCTTGCTGATGTTGACAAGTTTTCTACAGAAAGTTGTGAACTGGATAATGGAGCTACATGAAAAATTATATGTTAGGAGTAAACTTCATCAGGGATTTTGACTTTTTCCAGTAAAAATATAACGGAGGTCCACTAAGAATTGATATCTTAAAAGCTTAAATAAATGTATAGGTTTAGGTTACTATGCTGTCTATTGTGTTGGAAGTTTAGGAGTTCTAATGTTTAGAGCCAATTCTTCTTAAGTTACATGATAGTTAATACACGTAATGAAACAAGCCTAAGTGTTAATATAAAGTAATCTCCTCCCTTGCCAGACTAAGTCTGCTAAATGTTATCTGATGCAAATTGAATCAGAGAGTAATAAGAGATATGGAGCCTTGTTTATTAGATTACAGGCATACAGTACATTGAACGGCTGTGATAATAATGGATAATGTTCAGTTTAAATGTTAATCCGTTGGTGGAGACACAACATGACTGGTGTCCTGCTACGTTTCCAGGGAATTTGAAGTAACGCCAGAGGACCTGTACAACATCAGAACTTCATGAATGATAAAGGGTCAAATACTACAGGATGAAAGAGGATACAGAAAAGATGCGGAAAGCAGTAAAGGCAGCAGTGGTGCAGGTGTTAACTGGAACATGTGGGGCAGTGACACCACATCTGGCTCCAGCTCATTCCAGAAACCACATCAGAGGTCTCTGTCCAGAAGATCCGAGGATGCTGCATAGAACCTTAAATGTAACTGTCACTACTTCACCTACTTCCAAGGTGCACGCTGATATAAAGCAGAGATGACACTTGCAAAAGGCATCACCATTCCACGTGGTGTGTTAATTGATCCTTTCATTCTTGACGACGCCCTGATGTCACACCCGTAAAATACATTCTTACATTGGCACTATATTACATAAGTCACATTTTTGTCTTGCAAATATTCAAACTTTTAATATTCATAGCATTTACACTCATGAGGTGGTTAAAAGATTTTTTTTTAAATAATAATAATAATTATTATTATTATTTTGCACTGGCAGTTACTGAAGCAGTACAGTTAAAAATTTATTGGAGACTGTTGATGGTGGGTTTACTTTCAGAAAAGGTTGATCAATGACATTGGTACATCTAAGAGCCCATTACTTAACATCTCAATGTCTTTTTTTTATTTCTTTCATTCTTGTCTTGTATTATAAATATTGGTTCTGAATGTTTTATTATGATTCCAATGAAGCCCAAAAGCTGAAACACGTTGGTCAAATATTAAAATGTTCGATATACCAGAAGTGTCTTTACATACAGTATCTGGTAGGTAGACCAAACAATCCCTGTCTGCCTTTTTCTTTCCTGTACTTAGTTTTGTGCAAAGGGAACAGAGAGAGATTATGACTGGGTTTTATCGTGTTGTTTCACAATTTTCATTTTGCTCGGCGAGAAATCCCTTTGGGTCCCTTCATTTAATTAACATCACAATTTATTGCAAAATTAATGCAGGAATTATGTTGAACCAATTGAGTGTGTGTGTGTGTGTGTGTGCCTGTGAATGTGTGTAAACCTTATTTGTAATCTTATTTTGTACTGGCTTGGTTTTAAGCTCTAAGTTAGAATCAGGTTTTGGCTGACATAATGTCAATTACTATCCTCACAAAGACGGAAAGATACACATGCGTATGTCCACTGGTGTGTACGTGTGAGTGTGTTTGTTGAGTTTTAATCTACCACAATGCAATGCAAATCCCGAATTCAGGGGCTTATCAGCTCCTTCTTCCTTCCACTTCATTAGAATCAGGCACCAGTATTAATATTCCTCCTCTTTCTGTCCATGTTTTCAAGGAAAAAGCTATTTTGACGCCACCCGTCTCTCACACAAGCCTCAAACATGCACCAGAGGAATGCTTGTCGACTTCATCGACTACATTAAGCTTCATTTGAACTTCCAATCTTTTCAACAATTTTCTTTCACAAAAGAGAAAAGAAAAGAAACAACACAGCACAGCACCGACCAAAACAATAGCAGACTGTTCGTCGTATCTGCTCCAAGCACACAGAGGAAGACCTACTGTACAGTTTGTAATACAGATGTTCTCATTTAGAGGAAGTTAATTTGACCAGGTAGGTGCAGCAGCTAGAAAATCTCTTCTGTTGGGACAGAACGAGCGAGAACCAGCAAAAAGACGTGTATTCACTTCTAAAACAGATAAGAATAAGAAAAGAACTTTTTTATTGGCAGTCTAAGAGAAATTTAAAGGTTCTGTGTTACACATTTTTGATCCTTATTCATATTGAACAATAGAATTGTTTTACATTGATCGCGACTCAAAAACTTGTGTAGTCTTTTTTTTTTCCGTGCCCTGCAGTGAGCACTGTTTGGCCTCCCCCTCCACTGCTCCCTGCTCACTCTGTAACTGTATTCCTAAACCAGTCATGTGCAACGGCAGAGATTTCTTTTTTTTTTTCTTTTTTTTTTATCAGGCAGGGCTGGACAGTCAGCACATGCAAATTCTGCTTGTTCAAGGAAAATGTGGTTGAAAAAAAAATAGCAAAACTAATTGGAGAGGCAAGTGGTTTCCCTGCTCTTTCCAAACTGATTTACTGTTTTATCAGTCATGCACACCTTAAAATGACAGCTAGATGGACTGAAAACCGGGTATATTATTTGAGTCAATTTGAATTTTAAGGCAGTATGTCGATGTTTTAGCCAAACATCATCAGTAAAGTAAAACTGGATTGTTTTAATAAAATGAAATAAAAAAATGAAACAACACAGTCACATGTGGTTGTTTTTATAACGCTGTCTGCAGATGCAAATGAAAAGACCCTGGATAATTTTATCTCTAAGCATAGCTGACACTGTATTAGACATAGTCTGTTTTCGAAATACCATACTGTGTACTGTGTATACAGCACAGTATAAAGTATGAACTACATAATGGTCTAGCGGTCATTGTTAGTACATATTATGGCACCTGAAAAGCAGTTATGCTATGGTACAACTAGAAGCCGGTCATGTGACCCCTGTTACTGGCCTCTGCTGTGGTGAATCTACATTATGGAATACATGTATGTGAGGTGGACTGGTCGGTTGTACACTGGTAACACACCATCAAGGTATTTCACACATACTGCAAATTGTACAATTGCTTCCATTTGGCAAAGTCAGGAGACACTAATAGTGCATAATGCGGTTTCATGTTTCTGTATTTATGATGCTCAGTTCTACATGTCTAAATTCTCTTCCATCCACCCAGGGAGGCACATAGTATTTGATATTTGTTGCCAGACACTGACTCATTGCTAATCGGTTGAACTCATCACCGCAAGCAAGCCTAACAATTAAAGAGGGACTCTTGACCTCCTTTTTCTTCCTCAGGCCTCCCTCCAAGTATGAATAACTCCACAGCTACAATAAATTCTTCTCTTTTTCCTCCCTTTTTTTAGCGTTTCACAGTCACAGACACTATCATGACCTATATGCCTCAGCACATTAATGGAGATTCTGACAGCAACTCAGCAAGGAATTAGCGCCACTTGCCGAGTCCTTATGCTGGCTGTCAATCACAAATACACAAAAACACCTTTTGTGCAAAGTTCCCTCCATATACATTCTTGCTAGTTCTTGTTCCTTTTTTCATTTATGCTTTTTACTCCACTGACTCACTTCTGGAATCAGTTTTTCAAACAATCAGATTTATTTGTGCAGTGTTTTTGTATTTTGTTTTGTTTTGTTTTGTTTTTTACTTTCCTATTGTTTCAGATGTGTTTTTAAAAAAATGACTTCTGGCTGCCAGCACGAATATATAATATTCTTGGTTTGAAGGAGCCTGATGTACAGACAGAAAACGACAACAATCCTCTGAACAGATTTAGAGATCTGTGCCAGACGTGACCTACCTCAGTAAGGTGAGGGTTGGGATTGAATCCACACTGGTTGCAGACTGTGGCCTTACATTGGGTGCAGGTGTTGTAATTGGGTACAGCCGGTGGGTTTGACAGCTCCGTGGTGGTGCACACTGGGCACAGTTTGCTGCTCGGCATGGGTGCTATCTGTGGCACAGAGTACGGTGATGTGGGCGTCACGCTACGGTCTGGAGAGACAGATGGAGACCGGCCCGTTCTAGAGCCGCCCGAACCACTGAAGTCGACTTGGAGGTTTCGGCGGGAGGCATGCTGACCGGGACTTTGACCCGCATGGCCTCCCATGCTGGACCCAGCTGGACCGTGACCCATCCCATGGCCAGACCCTGGCCCCTGCCCCATGCTAGACCCTTGGGTGGACTGCATGTGTCGAGGGGATGTTGGGCTGTCGTGAGCTGCCAGGCGATAGGTCTCACCGGCCCTGGACCCTATCCCTCCACCACTGCCCATGCCTCTTCCCATTCCAACTCCCATGCCTTCCATTCCTCCACCTCCCATTCCTCCCATTCCTCCACCTCCCATTCCTCCCATCCCTCCCATCCCAGCACCTCCCATCCCTCCCATCCCAGCACTTCCCATTCCTCCCATCCCTCCTCCTCCCATCCCTGCACCTCCCATTCCTCCCATCCCTCCTCCTCCCATCCCTGCACCTCCCATTCCTCCTTGCTGCATGCCAGGTTTGGGACTTCCCATCGGACCCCTGAAAGAAAGAGACAAAGCAAAAGGAAAAGACCTTTTTAGAATTCAGACGACTGTTAAAACCGTAGAATTTTGTGAAACAAAGATAACATGAACATTTACAGTAGCTTAACTCTACTGGATTTAGAGCACACAACACTAACTTTAATGCAGCAATGGCATAACTGTTCACTGTGGGTGACTATTGCCTTCACAGTGTAAAACTACCAGTTAGTTATAGCAGTAACCATTACCAGTGTACATTATATCATATATGAAATTAAACTTAAAGTCAAAACCTAACCGCTTTTGCATCAAAACACCCATCATCAGTATCTGCATCTTCCTATTAAGAGTCTTAGGAGTCTGCAGGCGATCTCAGCTATCCATGGGTGACAACATCTAGTGTAGTTTAAAATATTGCAGTGGAGTAAGTTACAATTACCGCTGACAAAACAGATGATTAAAAGCCAGTTAATAAGCTTGTTTTGTTGTTTTCCTCTACAATAAAGGATGCTATCATTAAACATTCACCATACATCGCTTGCCTATGTTGTCAAAAATACATCAGTACTGATCGAGCTCTCTGGAAGCAGAAGCCATGAACTCTTCCTTTTTCATCTGTGATCAGCTTGTACTAACTTATGACAACATAGCAGCAAGCAGGAAGGACATTCGTATGGAAACAGTCATTTTACATACACAGCTAAAAATGACCTTGGTTCATCTGCGGGGACCCTCCGTACACCATCACTTCAGCGAAATTTTGTGAGTCGTGTGAGGATTACAAGAGTGATTTATTCTGGCGTTGCCACCTGCCCTCTGGTCTAAAATTAAAAGTCATGATGATATAAATGTTTTCTGTTTTAACTCAAAATGGCTTTGATTCTTCTCATTTTAGTACCTAACAATAACTCTTAAAGTTACAGCCAGTGATATCATTTTTATGGGCTCTGTGGTCATTGAGTGACAGATCATTAGCCCAGTGAGATCCTGACTTCAGTCCAGGAAACAGAATTTGCAGTGTCACAATAACCAAGACTGTAATTTCCTCTTCTTTCTTTTGCCTCTGTTTCTATTTTACTTCATTCTTCTTTTCATTGTCTCTATAAATTTTTCCTCCCCACTGTCTTGGCTGTTTTTTCACTTTTTCTTTTATTGTCACCGTGTTTAACTTTCTCTTATCTTTTCACTCGGCACTAAAAATGACTGCTGCTTCCTTGATGTTTTTTTTTCTTTTCTTTCCTTTTTTTTGTTCTTGGCCATATTGCCATTTTCATCTCCACTCTTAAAATAGATCCAAACTCCTTCTTCTTTCTTCTCCTTATTGCTCGAATGAAATCTATCACAGAGACATAGTACTGCAAATATAATGAAGAAAAAGCCAATATGTACAAGCCATTGTATTTCAAAAGCTTTGTCAATTCAGGAGACAATAAATACTCATCTGTGTTATTTACAGACTCCAAAACATTAATACTTTTCTATCTTTGTGTTGTTTCCCAAGTACAATAATAGGAAGTCAGACAAGGTGAAGAGGAGCCATAAGAGACTAAACTGTACTCAGAACTGGCTCTAGTTTTTTGTTGTTGGTTTTTGTTTCCTTTTTAGCTAAAAAGACAAGAAAACTGCCTCTGCGCAACGAATTATTGTTGTCGTACAAATGTTGATGAATACATAAATGTTTGAAAACTCATGCAACTGTTATTGTTAAATTATTATTAATGACTGGAAAATATTTCAAATGCAGCGATGGCTTCTTTTGGGTGCTCTTTCATTTGATTTAATTAGAAAATTTCCACATTCAGTTTCGTAAGTTTTTATTAATTATTAATCTTTATTTAACCAGGTTTTTCCCATTGAGATCAATTATCTATTTTTTCTCTCTCACTCGCTCTCTCTTTGTTTCACTGATACTTATTCTGCTGTGTAGAAGTTTTTTTCTTTTTGTTCAAGTTTTTTTTTTTTCTGCTAAAATATAGAAGCGGAGGGAGATGAAAGAAGGAAAATGGAAAATTAAGAATAAAAGAGCTGGAGATTTCATTCTGAGGAAGGCACGATGACTAATTGTCAGCAGCTGAGGCTGATGTGGGTGACAACGCAAATAATAGGAATAGTCCTTTTCTCGGTGTGTTTACACACTTCGCCTCTGCATCGCACTGAGGACATTCATCACTGTCACAACCTGCCTTTTATGACCAAGCACGCATGCTTGTTCAGTCAAAGCGATTTCACCCACACCCATTATGATCCTCACTTTACTCTCTGATTGTGGAAGAGGAAGATAAAGCTTGTCTGACAATTATATGTAAGTGACAAAGACAAGGACAGAACAATATAGAGAGTGGAAAAAAAAAAAGGGACAGTTGACCTCACTGTAACTTTTCCATAAAGACGAGTTTTGCTTCATGTCGGACAGAGGCGTCGCCGTGGCGGCCAGTTTTTCACTTTTCAAAGTAGCAGCTGTCAGGTCATGAGCTATCATGAGCTTTCAAATTTGAGATATTGATTGAATTTTGTTTTGGCTTGTCCTTTTTTTTTCTTTTTTGGTTAGCCTACAACTTCACCAAACATGTTTGCATGGTTAGAAGAGTCCCAACTGGGATCCAGTTCAATTCATTTAACACATATTCCACAAAACCCTTTCCTTATGAAAGTCAGTTCAAATATACTTTTCAGTAGCTCCCATAATAACGTAAAAATTAATTCTTGTGTAGAGAACTTGATGTACTGTAGCTCATGTTGAACCCTGCGCTGCTGACACGGGGATTACATTGTTGTACCGTCAGGTATCCCAGCATGGTTTGCTGCCTTTATGGCACCTTCCCAATGCAATCCCAATGTCAGCTGTTATTGAGAGGAGAATATATACAATGAATGCACCTCCACTCATGGTGCATACTGTACTGCTTTGCAGCTGCAGAAACGCAGCAGCTCCTGCAGTGGCTCTGACTTGCAACCTATTAAAGCCAGTGACAACAAAAGGTGGGCCCTAAAATAACATTTAGGAGAGGAAGAGGAGATGAAAGAAAACACAGAACAAAGGTAAGGTTATGTGTTTAGAATTGCTTTGCTAGTTAGCATAAGTGGGAAAGTGGATCTTATTCATTAAGGTTAGATTTGCTAAATATACATATATACACACACACACACGTGTGTATATATACATATATATATGTATTTACACACATATACATATCTGGAGGTCTGATTTGTTAATACATGACATGCTAAACATAGTATTTCTTGTCAACTTAACGTGTATATTTTGCAAAAAATGTTTTTGATTTTATGTTGTTTTTTGTCATTTTGTTGTTTGCATAATTCTAAATATGTTCATTTTATCGTTTTTGATAGCTTGTTAGGCACACTTCTTTATTTATTTCTGAATAAATTCAGAGATTTGCTGTTAATTCATTTGTCCATCTCTACTATATTCAAAAAAACATTTTCAATTCAAAAGACTTATTTATCCCCTACGGTGAATTCAGAATGTGTCTGTTCATCCAGTTGTAAGCATAAATATACATATATATATATATATATACCCATTACGTATATTTTTGTCTGCACATGTAATGTTGAATACCAACACTGAATATCATGAAAGCCAATAAAGCTATACAGGAGATGCTCTCCATCCATTATCTACCCTGCTTCTTCTGATTCGGGGTCGAGGCGGTCTGCTGGAGCCCATCAGAGTGCCACATCCGGACAAACCACCACGAATGCTCACATTTATTCCTATTCTATTACTTTTTGATGCAGTACGAGTACAGAACTGTCTTAGGTTTACCTTGCCTTATTCCCCTCAGATGACTACACCTTTGGAAACGCAGTAAAACAAGTCAATTTAAGTTATTGGTGGACCCAAACCAAACATCCATTTCCTCCTCCTCCCCCATTCTTTCTCTGCCTAAATTTCTTCCCACACAGGGTTGTTGACAGGATTGCTTTTGTACGCTCCATTTATTTCTATCTGCCTCTTCTCTTTTCATTCTCTCCAGCTTACCACCCATTTTTTTTTATGTCCTTTCCCCTTCTACTCCGTTAACTCTTTGACCCTCCCCTCTCGACATCCAGATAGTTCATGCAGTTTCTGAGAGTTCCTGAAAGTTGTACACATGAACTTCTCCAACCTCTTCTTCTTCTTTTCCTTTTGGTTGCTTCCTGCACTCGTTTCCATCTAACCCTACCCTCTTCATCCTCTTCTCTTACGCCAACTAGCTTCATGTCCTCTTTCACTACATCATTCTGTACATATACTTTTGGGTAATTATGACTTGTATATGGTGCTGACAAGTGCTGGGTGGGTCACACATGGCCCAGAGTTTAGGAACCAAACTTGGTTTAGGCAGGTTAAGGTAGTTACATTCACCTTGAGACAATGTTGTGAGTCAAAGCCAAATGTGGGCAAAATAAAACTGCAGCTGTAGGAGGGGTTTGGGTCAAACCTTCGTTGCTATATGGGAAATGACAATTATTATTTTGGAGGATCACTTAATTTTGATGACTAACTACCATTCAATATAGATTTGACTTACTGAGTTTGAACTTGGACCGCTTTAACAAAGGTACTAGTTTGTTTTTAATTCCTTTTATTTACTTGCTGTACAGCACTTTAGTCCAGTACAAAAATTACAAATAAAATTGATATTGTGTGGTATGGTATGGTGTTGTTTAATGGAAAGCTTAAGATTGTGGTGTTGCCTTGAAAGAGCTACTTTGCTTGTTGCTTAAAATTTTTAAGCTGATTAACAATCAATATTATGAAATGAGATTCATTTCTTCTCCCTTCTCTCTCTCTCTCTCTCTCTCTCTCTCTCTCTCTCCTCTTATCACGAGGTTGTTTTCTTTATTTGTCTACCTTTATACTTTGAATTACATCACAACTGTTAGCATACCAAAGTACAGCTCTAAAAACAACTATCAGGAGTCAAAGCTGCAAACCTGCATTTGAAGGCTCATCATAGACAACAATACAGACAACAAGATGTTAATATATCTTAATAAAGTTACAAATTTGGCTAAAGTCACCATAGAGGGTTCATGCCAACTCCCCAAGGGCACTTTTATATCACCAAAACCACTTTTAGAAAGGAAATTCTCTGGTTATTGATTTAATTCAAATGATTTATTGGGCTTTTCCTCTCCAATTTAAGATGGTTGCAGTACTGTCTTCCCTCACTGTTAGTCCCCAAAGACCTTGCCATTCTTCTTCAGATTGAGTCATCCTGTGAATATAAACATCAGAAGGTCGCCGTCTAATTTATATGTCTACCCAGTCGCGCAGTTTCTTACCTCTTTCTTTAGACCTTTACAGAAACAGTTTCATGCTCTTGGTTTTATTTTTACTGATTTTTACAATGTGATGCTGATTCCGTGTGATTAGATGTTTTATTAATGCAGCCACTGGAAGTAACTTATATAAGCTGGTCATTTAACCTGAATGAAAGTGTGAAGCCAGTCGATAATTAGCACTGATTCCAGTTTCTACTGAGCCAGAGAGCTGATGGACTTGGCAGTCAATGCTCCTTTCTCCTCCATTCTCCTCCAACAGATGATTCACAACACAAACACACCCTGCTAATTACTGTTACTATGGGCACCAGGTCCACTGGGCATATGCAAACATATACTGAATGCATGCAGGAAAGGGGGAGAAAAAAAATGAATGAATGCACATAAATTTGAGCACAGGCATGCCCATCCAGTGTGTGCCAACAATTTAGATGAGATATAAAGCTTCATTGTTTCACATGAGGAAACAATGGCCTTGTAGCAACTAGATTTTACATTAGTCTTGTCAGAAGTTGTCAAAAAATATAAACTGTATAAGAAGAACTGGACAAACGCCTTGTTAGAAATTTTTATATAAGAAAAATAGTCTTATTTTCAATACATTTTATGTAATCTTAAAAAATCTGGCCAAGTACATTTTTCTTACTTCATTGATAGATTTCTTTTTATTATTATTTAATTATTTTGCTTCATATAAGACTATTTGACTAAATTTAGGAATATTGGGCTTATTTCTATCTGGATTTGGGTTCTTATGTCTGTCACTTTTAGGCTGTTGTTAACATTACCATACTACATTACTTTCTTTTTTTTGTTTTTTTACTTTGAAGGTCGGTCCTTGTCTAGCTGTGTTCTCTTTCACTTCCCTAGTCTCATCTGCCCTGATCTGTTTCACCTGAGTCTCAGCCCCTGTCTCTATATATTCTCCTGGCTCTGTTTTGTTCTGGTTTTGGTCACAGTTTTGTCCTGATTCTGCTGTGTTCTGGATTTTGCTGTTTGATGTTTTTGGAGTTTTTAGTTCAGTTACTGCAAGTTAGTAGTTTTAGCTTGGCTTAGCTCTTGCTATGAGATGATGCTAACGATGGTGAAATTCATTCTGATTATGTATAAAACCATCCTCATTTCAGATGTGCAAAAGAAATTAAACAGTGTTATGTAATGAGTTAAAACAGGGATGGGCAGAAATCGACATGCATGTCTACGTAAAGAATGAGCTGAGGAAAACTGGAAAAATACATGTGCTTCTCCATCTGGATACACAGATAAACGCACTAAAACTGCACTGCACTTTAGAAAAATCATACATCATACATCTTTTTCTGTCAGTGCTTTTAGTTTATTTATTTTCTAACCCTAACCCCCGGGGGGGGGTTCTGTTGCGTTGCTTTAAATTCATGAGTGTTAAATAAACTGGAGCTAAATGTTCAGCAATTTAAGTGGATGATATTTTTGGTTTTTATTCCTCCACTCTGCATTTAAAAGAATCAAATGACCTAAGACTTCATCATGTTCTTGTGTTAGCAAATTAGTAGACTACAACAGGTCATTTCAAAAACAATACACACCAGCTGATGCCACGCTTTATTCAGAAAACAAGTCTGGAAGCCTGCAATGCATTTATTCAACAACTGAAGCAGTCAGGGTCACAGACGACAAGCTCTCTTTTCCCTGAAAGATTCCCTGATTGAAATAAACGTCTGAACCATTCTTTGTAGGGGCTACAAATGACAATTACTGCAGTGTGACTAAACTGGATGCATATGTGAAAAGGTCATGGATGCATACAGCTCTGTGTTCTAAATCTGCTTCCAGCAGATGCTTCTTTTTCATTAACAGTGTAAGAAAAGTGATGAAAATGACAGTAACACACACCTGGCAACTTTCACCTCTCAGTGTGAGAACGAGCTCCCTGTGTTTTCAGCCAACAGCACTGCAGTGAGTAATAGACTGCTCATTAACAACCAAACAAACACACGCAGACACAGCTGCTTCTGCCTACTCCGGAGGCATGCAGTCACATACGTTCGAGCCCGTATGAAAATATGTAAATCGCTCGCACGCATACAAACTCCGCACAACAGCTGACGCAAACTAAGCCACCCAAGAAAGGAGGGTTCGGGTTAGAACATAAATTGGATTTCGAAAACAAGTTCAGTCTGGCTGTCTTGCATGAAAGCTGTCTGGCTTCCTGTCTCCCTGACAAACTGAAATACTGTATTTGTCTTTGAGACTTACCAACATGCTAGTTAACACGCTTAATGCAAAGCAGTGCCCTGATCTGAAGCTGCCAGCTGGCCAACATACCGAGTACCCTGCTGATGAATGAACAAGTACCGAGTTATCAGCTTATTAGTAGCCTTTTGATTAAGGGTCAGGTGGCTTAGTAACTGCTAAGTAGCTAAAGCAGAGCTAAACTGGCTGGCTGAGTGGCGAGCATTTCAAGTGACAGGAGGATCCACTGGATAACAAGACAAGCGATGCTGGCTAAATCTTACTGGTGCTCATTTTGTCAGCTTAGGCACTGAAACGAAAGCACACAGATTTTGACAAATAGTGGCTGGTGTGAAAATGATCAAAGGGAAAGACAGTGAGACGTGGGAGAGAGAAGAAGTACAAGGATTAACATGCTAGCACACACTTGTAAACATGTCCACACACCTCAAAACGTCTCCACATATAAACACACACACAGATCACTCCATATCAGCGGGTTTCCCCTCTTGCTGGACCTGCTCAATGAATAATAGATACTCAACCTCAATAATGCATCAGGATTTGATTTTTCTTCTGACAACAAAAAACATGAAGATAAACTTACAGTAAGAGCAGACTGACAGTCAGCATAAAAAAAACAACTTTCTTTTTTTAAGAAGACCAATTAAAAGAGTTGCAAGGTATATGAAATCTGATTGATGCTGATGATGCAGTCGATGGTTGAGTGTACATAATGAAGACGTGCTCGACTTCTGTTTTTAAGCTGAAGTAGAGGATGATAAATATTGATGCCTGACCTGATGCCCGGAATTTCTCTTTTATCTGTAAAATGTCTTGACTGATTTGAAAAGCTTCATCCTAGCCTTTTGAGCTGCCAGGTTCTGATCATAGACGATAGCCATCATAGACAGCCAGTTCATATACGCGTCGTTGTGTCTGTATTCCACCCCCGCTGTGCTCTGTGAGAGGCACGGAGGTGGAACGGCATCACAGTCCGTTCCTCAGCTGTTACACCTCTGTTCCGCCTTGGGATGTATAAACAGCAGCAAAATAGGTGCTGTGTGAAGTGGCATTGTGTGTGTGTCCCATGGAAACAACCAGATAAAAAATTCATGTTTTTATCTGTTTAGCCACCTATTTGTTGCCATGTTTTGTTCAGTACTAACTAAATAAAGCAGCCTGTGATCAGAATATATTAGGGGACTTGTGGCTCTGCACTGACAGGAACCATAATGCTTTAATAAAGCACTCACTGGGGAGGGGATATTGCACTTGCACTTGCAATTGCAGTTTTTACTTCAGGTTAAAATATTCACTGAGTCTGATTTTTTTTTTTTTGACTCACAGAAGAAACATCAAAACTCAATGTTAAAATGCAACACTGCAACACTTTTTTTTTTTTTTTTTAAACTTTCGAGTTCAGATTTTGGAAGAATCCACAACAACTTGAAGTAGTTGAAATTTCAAACTGAACCTTCAGAACACAGTTGGCCCATCTCTACTGGGCTTTAATTCAAATTCACGTCTGCATGAGTGCTGCTTAAAGGAGAAGAGGTAAATGAATGAAAGAAGAGAGGAGAGAAAAACGATGGCAGGGGATTGATGGAAAGAGAGTACATAGACTTTAAAAGGAAAATTATCAAAGATATTGCTCCGGTTTGAACTAAAAAGATGATGCAAAGTAAAGTTTAAGATTCAGCAGAGGTTGGAGCTGCTTTACATTTGATCAGTGGACGCGTTTCAGAAGGAATGGATCATGAGCAGCTATTTCTGACTGTTGGTAACTTCTGGATTTTAAAAAGCATTTTTGTGCTAAAAGTAATCACAACGCACACTCTCTCTCATAATGCTCCACTTTTCTCCGTTAATGTGTCAGCTTGTCATCCTAAATCACATTTAGTTGAATGTCATAGTCTGTTTTCTTTTGTTGTTTTTTCTTTTCTCTTTTGGGATTTCAGGGTTTTTGTTTAATTGATCTTCTGATTTTTGAGAGGATGTTTGGATTTCTTATTCTGCTCTTTGTTGGCCCTGTTCTGTGTTTAATTACTTCCCACCCTATCTACCCCTCCATCCTGGTGTCTCTCTTGATCAGCGTCACTGGTGTCTCATTGTCTTTCTGTCACCTGTCCCACTGAGGATATATTGTCCTGCATTTCCTCGTCCCTCTGCTGGTGTGCTGGTTATACTTCCTGTGTTGCTCCCCCCATGATGCTCACCATTCTCTGCCTTGCTCCAAATCCATGTTGGCATCTATTTCTATTATGAATATGTGTGAAATAACAGCACATGTCTCTTGCTAAACTCCTTATTGATACGATGAATCCCGGGGAGGATGTGGATTAGTAGGCAGAGTTTGTTGTCATCGACCTGGAAGATTGATGGTTTGACTGTCTATCCCTCCGTGTGTCAAAGTGTCCTTGGGCAATGATACGCTCATTGGTGTGTGATTGTAGAGACAAAAAGGCGCTGTGAAGGCTGTATAAAGTAATAAGTGCTATATCAATGATTGTGTGAATACGAAACATGCTGAATTACTTTACATTTAAACACAATCTGCTTATCCAATCCCTATCTTTTTGTCTTCCTGTTGCTTTTGTTGCCTTCACTCCTTATGATCTTTATTTATTTGCCCTTAATGAGACTCTCTCCTTAAGACAGCCAAGAGGCCCAAGAGCAGATTGAGCAAAGCAAAGGCAGCATTGTGTTAGAAAGTTTTTTTTAAAAACAACACACAATAATTCTGCTAAACAATTCTTGTTCAAGTCTGAGGGCCTCGGGATATTTTTGATCCGACTTCAACGATTCGTTCACAAACACCTGAGACGGTCTGCAGCTGAACTGTGGCCGGTGTTACAGTATTTAATAGACAAGTGCAGCACCTACACCAAACTAAAAGCTGGATTTATACTTTGGTAGAAGTAGAGAGACAAACGTAGGAAGAATTATTTTACCTTCCTCCAATACCCTTGATGACCATTAAGGGTGCAGCAGTCTAAAAAGATGAAAAATTTAATGTGGAAATGAGGTAGTCTGGCCAGTCATCCTAATTCTTTTCCTCTTCGATACAAAGAAGTGTGGTTTCTCTGGATTCGACTGATTTCCATGAGGTAGTACCGACAAACTGAGAAGGAACTGCCTCTGGACATCATTGTGTAGGGACACAACCAATCAGAGAAATGATGCATTGGACTGGCAGAGCGACAACCACACTACTGTCAACAAAAGACGTCAGAAATGTTGGTGATCTGTTGTCGGTTCTGCAGTGAAAACTTGTTGATCTCCCCTGTGTTGTGATTTGGTTCAGTATGTTCTCTCAGATGAGAGAATGTCTGGTTCTGGTGGTCCTCTGAGAGGTCTTTTCCCTTTAGGAAGACTGACCACAGATCACCAACTGCAGCTTATGTTTGTGTAAATTGTCCAGGTCTCTGGTCTCTGTAGTATGACCAGCATTTCAAGTCGCTCTTATCCCCCACACTGTAATGTGTTTAACATTCCTATCAGTTATCAAAACAATCCAGAACAGCTTTTGTGACCACATGGATGATTTGGCAGAAATTTCACGCAGGATGCCATTCCTGATGCATCTGTGAATCGAACCCAGACCTCCTGCATGCTAGCTGAAAGCACTGCCACTATCAAAGATATGTTCATAGACAAAACCAGCAAGTGAAAGTCTGCTCAACATCTACTCTTGTTCGGTCTCTTGCTCGATCACTTTTTCTTCTTCTCTTTCTCGTGTCCTCTGTCATCACTTCCTTTGATTTCTTGGTCGTCTCTGCCATGACTGAACTAGCTCCGTCAGTTAGCCTTAATCTATTGTTTGTATGTGATGTGGGGTTAAGTGAAATGCAGCTGTGCTTCTTTGGTTTCTGCTGACAGCCGACCCAGATGGGTCTGATAGCTCAAGATTAGTTCCTAAAAACTAACAAATGCTCCATTATTAGACAGCTGAAACTGATATTTTATGATGATGAAGTTTGTTTGTTCTGTTTTAAAAGAACAAGACATTTACCTTATATTCTTATCAAGGAAAAACCTGGTTAATCCCATTTTCAATTTGAGCCACTTTTTTTTGTTAGCATATTTGAACTGTGTAGAAAATTATACTTCATGGATCCTCAGAGACATTTTTAGTTTTCCTCAAATCTCATAATTAATTGCATTTTAATCAGCAGACCATCAATCACTGGTACATTACAGTCTACAGTAAGTTTTCAAGTCATTCACAGTGTGCTACATTAAGTGCTCAGCAAGTCGGCTGTTCCTATGGCAACCCAGCTCTCCATCACACATTAACAGCTGTCAGATTGAAATTGTGTTTTTTTCTTGGCAATACTTTCTGTTGCCTACCATGCACAAGGTCCGAGTTTGAGTGCCGGATGTGTCAGGAAAACTTGTGCCAAATCAATCATGTTGATCACGCTGTCGTGGCAACCCCGAACGGGGAGCAGCCACAAAAAAGGAAGTTTCTATTTTAGGCCCTACATGTTTCACATTTTAGAAAAGCATCTTCTCTTTCTTTATGTATAACAAAACTTCATTTCTTTGTAAATCTCTCCCTACTCTTCACTTTCAAGAATTGTTGTCCTGAAACAGCCATCTTTTTTGCTCTCCTAGCAGCCATTGCAGCAGCAGGCTATTTCATGCTGTGCGTGTAATAAAAGGATTAATTTGCACTGCTCAGACTTAGAATGGCCGGTAAATGGGACAGAGGGTTATAAATAGAGAGCACCTCACTCAAACGCTCAAAACAATTTATGTTTCCTTACATAGATTTCTGCAAAAGAGGAGAATAAAATTTAAAAAAAAAAGATTCATTTGAACAGTGATGTGAAATTCCTAATCATGCGTCTTTAGTGCAAAAAGTCTTTTTACCCTTTTTGTTTCAAGTCTCGTGCTTGCAGTTGGTTTATTTGCAGGTAAACACAAGCACACCACAGAAATGCGTGTCGAAGCCTGACATAGTAACAAAAGTTACTGTATAAATTACAGAGTAAATATGGACTCTGTTTAAGAGGAGAATAGAGACAATATGAAACGGGTGAATTCCCCCCTCCCCCCGCCAGGTTTCCACGCATTATCAACATTTCTGCTGCCATAGTTAACGTGTAAATGTTAATAAAATCTCACGCAGAGGCTGTTAAAAACCTCGCACCATTATTTCAGTTTCAAAGAGCCCAGTTTTCACCAGAATCTCCAGCCAACAATATCACATGGCAGCAAAGCAAATCAAATATTAGTCCAGGTGAGATGCCACACAGGGACAACTGGTCAGCCTCCAGTAAACACACTGTAGTGTTTACAGATACCTGGTAATCTTATGTCATGTAATCTTTCCACAAATGAGAAACAGAAACTATTGACCTTATTCTGAATAACACAATAATCCGATGATGGATACACATCACTTCCAGAAAGGTTAATCCATTCATACTCCTGCTAGAATATTATAAAGCATCATCCAATTACTGATTCATGTCCATGTTACATGTTTGTGCTCATTAAAATCCTTCATTAAATTATGTGCTTTCTTAAAACACAAAGTGACCGTGAAGACTGATTTTTTTTTTTTTAAACTTGTTTTTGTCTAAATAGGAAAATAATCTAGAATTTTTTTACTTAAAAATTATCTCACCATGATTTCATTATGAAGAAATTTTATATATATAATTTTAAGAATTCTAGTCAAGTAAATATTTCTTACTGGACCACATTGGCAGATTTGAGATTTTACCTGAGACAATTTGACTAGATTCAGGAATACTGGGCTTCAGGCCTGTTTTTGCAGTGTACACTGTTTTTTCTCTCCCTAATAGGGTAATTTCTCTTCTTTTTCCCAGCAGACATCCTTTTTAGCAATTTTATTCTGAATTTAATGAGCTACATTTGAATTGGGATACTGGAACTTCGAATTGAGTCATTGTTGGCCTCCACAAGGCAGAAGTCTGTGGTGGAAACAGAGTTGTCATGAACATCAAATTCTTGTTTGCAGTCATATAGTGTAATTGACGTCAATGAAAAGTTGATGTAAGTTCCTTTTGAAGTGTTATGTGTTCAGTGTTGTTTTAGATCAAAAATAAATTAGAAATAAGGTTGAATGTTTACCCAGGAAAACCAGGAATCCCCAAATGCAACATCTGACTTCTGATGGCGTTTTATTAGATTTTATTAAAACATTTGTTCCTGGTCAGAAGCATTATGAAGTGCAACAAAAATACTTACATTACAAAAAAAAAAAGAGAAAAAAAACAGTGGCTCACATTCATGTGTATCACAAAATACCTTTAAAAAAAAATCTGGTACTTCCGCTAAAATAATAAAACTGGACTGGTCCGACAACACTGATGCCCTTTACAAGAATGCGTCAAAATCACCTCCACCTGCTTAGGAGGCTGGAGTCCTTCGGGGAATTACTGAGGACATCCGACGACACTGCGGTGGCCTCAGGAGTGTGTGCCACTGTCTGCTGGGCCGGGGCGGTTCGAACAGGGACAATAAGAGTCTCAATAAAATAGTCAAGACAGCCACCTCTGTCCTGGGCTGTCTAGATGACTCTATTAAGGAAGTGGGGAGGACAAGAGGATGTTTCCAAAGCTGACATCCGTAACGGACCACACCTCCCACCCCTGTACCACAAATTAATGGCCTTAAACGGCACATTTAGCACCAGATTTCTGCATCCTCGGTGCAGAAAAACATCACAGTTGTTCCTTCTCACTTCCATCAGGCTGTAAATCAAAAACTGATTTCTAAGAAAGTTTTACAAAAAAAGAAACATTGTTCCAAGAAAAATTGTCTTATTTTTTATTATCTAGCCAATTAATTTTCTCTTACCCCATTGGCAGATTGTTTGTTTTTTGGGTTTTTTTTTTCGCTTAATATAAGACAATTTGACTTGATTTAGGAATAATATAATCTTAATATTCCTAAATCTAGTCAAATTGTTTTATTTTAAGCAAAAACAATAATAATCTGCCAATGGGGTGAGAAAAAAAAATGCTTGACTAGAATTCTTAAAATGAAATATTGTTGTTTTTTTTTGTTGTTTTTTTTAAAATAAATAAATAAGATCATTTTTCTTGAAACAAGGATTTTTTTTTTTCACTTTCTTAGAAATCACCTTTTGGAGTGCACAGAGAAGTAGTGCATTTTTCCAACACTTTGTGTTAATAAGCATGTGCACTGAGGATGATTCTCCAATATCCTTTGCAAATGCACTTTACAATTTTTTCCTAAAGTTTTGCTGTGGCTATTACTGAACTGTAAATTTGTAATTTTGCATCAGTGTATATATTATGGTATTGTTTGTGCTGCATATAAATGTAAATGTTTTAGACATATGCGTACATACAGTACAGCGATTTATTAGTGTCAGTTTACTATATTTTATAGGTCTTGAGTGAATATAGATTTCTCTGTTTCTCTCTCTCTTCTCTGTTGTTTGTCCTATTGTTTTTGTGGTTTTTTAAGTTTGTTTTTTGTTTGTTTTTTTTTTTGTTTTTTTTGTAGTTCTCTTGTTAAATCCTGTATTCTTGAATTCCTTTTGCTGCTGGTTAGCTGGTTTCCCTTATTTCTTGTTTTAGTTTGAAACTCTTATTCCCTGCTTGATTAGTTCAGGTTTGACTCATATCTTTTGATATTGGCCGTTTTCAAGAACCGCACTTACAATGTAGTATAGTGTGTATGTGCGGCGATCATTTGTACATAGTGTGCTGTTGTGAAAAACAACTATATTACACCACAAATGGAGGCCGGTCATGTTCCCGTGGGATAGGGCATGCAAGATAGACTGATGAGTTGCATACTGGAAATTTTCCTGGAAGGACCAAACCGTTCTGGTGCTTTTCGCATCCTGCAGATTGTGCAGTTGTTTGCTTCCTGCATCCTATGTACTACATTTCAGTACAATCAGAATAACTCCCATTACCTTGTCTTTTTTCTGTCAGAATGTCAGAAAGTTATAATAACAGAGGCCTGATGATCATGAAAATCAGTAAGCAGACCACAAATGGAGTAAAGTATCGATAAAGGCAGGACTGCATTCATGAGGTAGCTGTTGGATGGCGGGGATACGCGCGCGTCCTTGGCAGAGCCACAAGGAAACAGAACCGCTGAGCTGCAATATGCTCTGTTGGATTTACCTCCCTGTCTGTCATTCCTTCTCGCCACCGTTTATCCTGCTCATTAAGTGTCATGGAGGACTGTCAAACAGAATCAGAGACAAAGAGCCAGACTGCTCATGGAGGCCTGCAAAAACACGGAGGTGTCGAACCGAAACCCGAAGCTGTAGGGCTCGAACACAACTGCTCTTTTTGCAGCACAAACAGATTTGTCACTTGTTATTTTGATTTTGCTTCTTCATTGACCTTTTCGCACTTTATTTTTGCTTCTCTCTGCTGTAACAACACAGCCCTGCAGCTACAACCTTAATTCTAAAAGAAAAGGAATAAATGATAATGGGATACTGTGGAGAATGTCAATTAAAAACAAGAAAATTACTTGCAAATTTTATACACCCGTATTGTCTTCACCTGGTGCAACATCTTGCAGCAGGTCAGTGGCATGACTGGGAATAAAAAGAGCATCTTGAACAGGCTCTCACAATTAAATTGCAAAGACTGTCTCAACATCGACTGTACTGTACTGAAATCTGAGTGTGCATGGGACAAGGACAAAAATAAATATTTGATGCCCATGATGGGTCGTTAGGCAGCACTGTATTAAAAACAGACATTATTCTATAGTGGAAATCATAGCATGGGCTCAAGAACGTGTCCAGTAGTCACTCTTTAAGACCACTTCTTGCTGTGACATCAGCAAATGCAGGTTAAAGCTTCATCATCATCACTGCTAACTTCAAAATCCTGTATCTCTGATGGTATTTGGGGCTTCATTAGTGGCTGAAATGGGTGGAATCCTCTAAGTTGAAAGGAAATATGATGGTCACATCCAGACAATGGGACTCATTCACAAATATGTGCAAGGAAATATTTCTATTTCCCTCAAAAAATAAGTGCATGTGCAAAATCACCATGGGATTTACGCACCTGCCAATTTTGTTCTTACTGTACTGCGTATGTTTGTGAATCAGACTTGTTCTAAATTGACAAGCGCGTGCTCGCAGTCTGGGGATTAGCATAGTACCACGCCCCCATTTCTCCAAATAAGGAAACTGCCTGCCTCAGTTGGTTGATGAAAGAATGAAGCGGCTCCGTGAGGAGAGACGTAGCATACATTTCAGTTTCTTAGAAGAGATGGCGCCAAAAGGCGAAAAAAGAACTTTACAACCACAGAAATTGAAATAGTTGAGTCCGAGGTGGAAACCAGAAAATGTATATTTTTCCAGAGTTTCTCCTCGGAATGACGATGATAAAATAGCATAAATAAACAAATAAAACTGCTTGGGCCGAATTACCGCAATAACCTGGGCAGTTAACATAGAATCCTGGAGAAGCGCACTGTGGCTCAGTTGGAAAAAAAGTGAAAATAAAAGTTTTTGGTTTTTTTTGTTGTTGTTGTTGTTTTGTTTTTTTTAAAGTTCATTAAATCTCTTTTTAATGAAAGTGTTTTTATATGCACTACATGTACTTAGACGCTCTGTAATTGCTTTTTCTGAGTCAGTTCGGCTTTCCTCATTTGTGCGTACGTATGGTCTGAGCAAGTTCTACATTTGTTCACAGAGTAAGACAAAATTCAGGTAAGAAAATATTGATGAATCCCGAATTTGTTCGTCAAACGTTCACAAGCACAGTTTCAGCACAGATTTACGAGTACACACTGTTTGTAAATGCGACCCAATGTCTTTTTAAAAGGAAAGTCTTGCATCTTTCAGAAAGAAAATCTTCAGCCATATACTGGATGAATTACAAAGGCATGGCTTTGTGGGAGAGTCTGGGTGCTGAAATGGTCTTCTTGCAGTAGGGACCTTTCACCAATGAGAAACACTGAGCGCATCATCAAAAAGAATAAAGAAATAAATACCTAGGCCTATGGAGCAGCTCTATAGCAGACAAAAATGGAACAGTGTCCTGAAACTACAGCAGCTGGTGTCCCGCATTCCCAGATGTTGTTAAAAGAAGAGGAGATGCTACGCTGTAGGAAACATCACCCTGTATGAACTTTTTTCAGATGTCATTCAATGCAAAATTATACTATTTTATTCTTAAGAAAAGAAGGAGCCTAGTTTCAGCATTTGATTTTAGGTTTCTGCTGTAAATGAAATTTATAGTTTTAGTTTTATACGTTTTTCCAATCAATGCATTGTGCTCTCATTTGCATTTCAGACAGTATCCAAGCTTTTTGGAATTTGAAACCACATTGAACAGAAAGCATTTTGAACATATTAAAGTCAAAAGAATTCTTGTCGGAAGTTCGAAAATCAACATTTTCGTAATGGCGGCTTTCTTCTGGATCTAGCTCCATAATTACTGACGATACTTCAAATCTGTTAACATGATTGTGTTTCAGCAGATTGTTAGCGACAGTTTGGTTAGTTGCATGTATGTATCTTCAAAGGATGATAACGCCCGACTTTTTTCATGTTCTGGATCTTAGTATCCAGAATATTCCAGGATCTGGATCATACTTTTACACATTATTGATGATGTCATGACCATGTCCCGTATTTTTTTGTCAAGCATTCAGAGCATTTATTGTGGAGATATATACACATATCCTGAAAATGGCCCTATCTCGCAATGATAAAGAATTCTTTAAAAAAATTCTGGATCCAGAGAGTGATCCGGATCACCTCCAAAATTTAGTAATTTGGACATATCCTGGAATTTTTATGAAAATCACAATCTTTTGAGTTATGTTGCAAACAAACAGAGAAACCAACACCGGCAGAAACATAACCAGCGGCGTTAATGACTGGGTGCTGTCATTAGCAACAAGTTCATACTCCTACGTCATAGGCAGAGCTGTCAATTTAAATTTGAATTCCAGTGCTTTCTTAAAGACGTAACCTATGTGCAGCTGTGATAAACTAAAAGCTATTAACTTTCATTGTAGGCGAAGTTTCCAAGGTCGAGCATACAGCTGAAGACAGAGGTGAGCCAGTGATGAAAAGAAAAAAAAAAAGTCAAACTGGTGAAAGATTTTGAGCAGCTTTTTGAACTGTGAGATGAGCAGCAGGCTACCCCACTGTAGTGGAGGAGGTTTGTGTATATTTTTCTACCCCACATATTCCTACCATAGAGAACCTGCTGCAGTGGTGGGTCTGCAGTTAGGACAGGTTTCCCCATTTGGCAAAGCTTAGAAAAAAAGAAAAAAAGTTGGCTGTACCAGCTACCAATACTCAGAGCAAGAGGATTTTCTCTCTTACTGGCAATACAATCACTAGACAGCAGGCGAGTCTTTACCCCTCCCACGTTGATGTTTTTACTCAAAAACCAGGATTGGAAATCAAAAGCTGACTGAGCAAGCCATGGTCAACGAATAAACTTACAGGCAAAACCGTTGAGTGAACATCTGCAAGTGTACTGACGTTTGCATGAGTTTTACTAAATTTGAGAACTTATCTGCATTTTTATCAGCATTCTTTGTCTTTTTATTATTGTGGCTGACTTGCAGAGTTGTGGCAAAGGTTATGTAGGCTCCATAATGTGATTCTGTTTGTTACTTTTTGTTCTGCACATATGAAGTTGGAGCTATCTGTCAACATTATGTGATGGAAATAAAGTGTCAATATTTCCATGAGTCAGTTTCTTCTCCTGCGTTTTCATGATGTCATCAGTGATGAGTGTAAGTCGACTAGGTTTATGTGACAGGGCAGTCAACTCAAAAAAATGTTAGTCATACAACCCCTACTGTGTCCTTTTGCCTAGTGTTTGTAAAAAAAACAATTCTCTGAACCTAAATGGAAACAAGACCGAGGTCATTTGGTTTGGATGAACTGTTCCAGCTGACCTGGCCTCACTGCTCCTGCTCTCTTCAGCAGCACAGGGTGAATCTGGGGAACCGGCAGCCTTTCCGTCAGGATCTCTGTAACGGTTGCGCTCCGGTCCCACCAGTTCCTGTCAGAATTGGCCGGGTGAACACGGGGTAATGGAGACTTGTCTGAATGTCAATGAGACCAGTGCTTTCTCAAAACTTTCATCACCTGACTGTGTTTATTTTAACTCTCTGTGGACTTCAGGCCAGATGAGAGTGACATTGGATGACTCTCATCCAATGTCCTGTGCTGTGATCAATCAGCCATCTAAATAAAATAAGGTCTCTTTAATTGACTCCTCTGAGCTATTGGCTCAAGTCATGCCTAAATACGACCAAACTGTTATTGTTTCAGTCTGCATGTGTGCTGCTGTCCTGACAAACCAGTGGTTGAGTACTTTTTAAACTTTATGCAATGTGTATCTGAACCGACGCAGGAACGTGGACGCATGCTGTACCAGATTTTATCTTATGGGCTGTCTGTTTTTAACTTGATAGTTTGTGATGCAGTGTTCTCAGATCACAAAACCTGTGTTATTTAATATCCCCTTGCTTTGTAGATCTGTTAAACTTCCCGTCTCCTGTGCGGCGCTGACGTATAATTAACCCGCTGAACATTTTTCATCTTTCTTCACTCATAACTGTGTCATTCCTGAGTCTGCGTATTCTGACACAGAGGAGCTGAGCTCATGGTTTCATTCCACCTGCCAGTCTGTATTAGATGTCGTGGCTCCAGCAAAAACCAGACGGCTAAAAACTAAAGCTAAGCCCTGGTTGAATGGCACAACTCATGTTATTCGTGCAGAATTATTCGTATGCCATCATAAAGCAATTGTGCAACAGCATAACCAGAAGCTGGTCACATGATCACTGTGCAAAACTTCAACTGTTGTGATGTATTGAATTATGGGATACACTGTGTACAATAGACAGGTCAATTGCACACAGGATATATTCAAGGACGCATGCGCATACTACCTTCAATCATGCTAAATTTAAGATTCAGCAGTGCTCATGCTGTTTAGTTAAAAGACTAATTATATTATGAAACAGGAAAACAACTTTTAAACCAGCAATAACAGTATCATTTAAATTGTATAGGAATTGTATAGCTTCTCCCACTGAGATCCACTGTTGCAAAATTGCAACATCCATTTAAAACCATTTTTCTACCTTTTCCTGCCTCAATATAGACAAATGGACTTCATAAAAAATGAATACAGTGAAACTTGCAACTACTGAGACTCAGACTAAGCACATTAAAAAAGCATATTATGAAAATTAAATCTCTCTTTGAGAGCAGCGATTTATATATTTGAAGTAACCAAAACATCTGGCAACAACCTTTTCACTTTGTTTGTGGTCATCTAAATCTGACTACATGTCATTTAGTGAGTAGTTTGAATTTAAATTGTATTGTGACTTCACAGACCCAGCACAGAGGATTATGAAGATTCTCCAATTTTATCTCCACCCAATAACATGTTGTAACATTTTCTGTACGTCTGGGTAGAACAAAGCTGCGACAGGGATTTCAAAAGTGGTAAACTCTGTAGAAGAGGGAGGTGAAGTTGAGTTTAGATACTAACTCCTCCTTCTATGTCCACGTGTTTACAGCAGTTGGATTTAGGAACATGTATTCAAAGGAGGCTTTTTTTTTTTTTTTTTTTTTTTAAACCTTCTGACTGTCTAAAGAACCATGGGCACATATGACAGTTTGACAAAGAGCTACTTCTCTTGCTATGAATTACCTGCCAGAAAACTGATGTGACCACTTTGAGTACTTGCATCAGCTGGCAGCCTCATCACGATAAATGCTCCTCAGAGGACGTACACCGTAGCTTAATTGACACAGTGGTCTCTATTGTAGTATCCTCTTTTGAAGGATATCCAAGCAGAAAAGGAACAGAGTGAAACTTACGAACACCTCAGAGCCCTCCTGATACTCCTCACCTGGCAATCAGTGTGTCAGAGAGAACTCTTCTCTGTAATAGGCTTCCCAGATGCAATTCAGTCATGTGTGTGAAACCAGCAAAGTGAATCCATGTGCAATTAATGCTGTCATGATCTCACATCGTGGGAGGAGGCTGGGAGTCAGTTATGCCTTTCCTTCTGTATCTATGTAAGTGGTATTAAGTGTCAATCGTGCCAAAAAGTAGCAGGGTTCACGTTCCCTGTTCATTGTCTTATGCAGCGGTAATGAAAACTGTCAACCATTTGGAATTAAGTAATTTTTTTTCTGCATTAATTTACCTTATAGTAACACAATGAAACTTGAAATAACAAGACTTTTACGCAAATATTAATGTATAATTTTATTATAGCGGGGCTAGCAGAAATAGTGATGCTTTAGCAATGGTCAGTGATACATCCTTAGATTTGTACGGAATCTTTGCTGAGTACGTTTACATCTACACAAGGTTCTGTGAAGATGTAGACAATTGTGTATGTAGCCCAGTGGTAAACTTGGGTATCACATGATAATAGAGGTTACATGGTTTATCTAATATTTCTTTGCCCACAAAATAGTCACGCAAATTGTTAAAAGTAAACGTTAATGTACTTTTCATTTAAATAAATGTGACATGATTTTCTGATGATTAAATTACAATGTTGATATGCATGATTGAAAATTAATGGATAGTGATTCATTTTCCTTTAGTCATTGAAATGATTGAACTAGGACGTTAAAAGTTTATATTATTTAGTTTATGAGAGGTTTAGTGAATTTTCTATGTTGTTTCTTTTTATTGGTCAGTTTGATATTCACCCTGTTAAGTCAATTGTGATTGGCCACTAAGCACGCGGGGTGGGGGTGGGGGTGTACACGTGACCTTGAAAGAAAAAAATAAACTCTTAAAGTTCTCGAAAGTGCGCTTTTCTTTCTCTTTTTTTGGAATCCATTTGAGGTGCGGATGTATTTTTTTGTTGTTGAGCCAGAAGATGCTAAAACGGTCCTGGACCGGAGCCCACTTAGCGAAGAAGCTCAGACAAAAGGACCGCGGATGTGAAAGCTTGTGAACCGTGTGACCGCGAGCCTGGAGGCGGCCGAACCAGAGCGAGCCAGGACGTGCGTGTGCACGGCGGCGCTGTGGGGACCGACCACCACATTGTATCCAGGATCCAGACCGAGTATTTCAGCGCTCTCAATGTTTTCCAAGTGAATTTCAACATTCTCAATCTTTTTGTCAGATGTAACAGGCCTGCAGCGTTTCCTTACCTTTGTTGCCGTGAGTTCACTGAACTGTGAGAATGAAGAGGCCGACTGTGGGGAAGTTTCTGAAAACTACCGTTGGCGCGCTTTCAGTTCTGTCGTTCATTTTGTACTGGCCGGTGCAGTGTTTGAGTCCAAGCTAAGGGAAGGGAATCCTTTAATTTTGACTGACAGGGATTTGTGAATGGGGTGAACAAATAAAATTCAATAGTTTCTCTAATAGAATAACGGAAAAGAAAACGGAGTTCAACTAAACAAAAAGGGAATTATGTTTGTACAATTTGGGGGGTTTAAAAAAACAAAACAACAAACCTTGATTTTATTTGACAAATTTGTATAGAGTAATAAACTGGGCTTTTGCATTATTTTTGGCAAAACGTTGCATGATCTCTGGGTCTCATTTATTTTAAACAGGACATTATTGTGTTATTACTGGGTACACCTTGGTGGTATCCACCTAAACTAAACCGAACCCAACACCCACCATTCTCAAGTAACTACAGAGTGGCTGTATAGGTGCTACATGTATTGACATTTAAGTCTGTACAGATTTTGTTGGCGCTTTGCAACCCATGTAATTATTAGAAAATTTGGCATCTTAAACCAATGACACAAAACACGCTTCCACCAATCAATTTATTTTTTTCACTGTGGCAAATAACTTTAGCATTTGTTATATACATAAGATAACACTTTGTTTCTCCTTGTCCAACAAGCAGAGATCCGCATCCAGCGTCATTCTGTCTTCTATCTCATCTCATCTCTTGGTACCGAGTGAAAGTCTGCCTGAGATTTACTCGTGTTCAGTTTCTTGCTCGATCACGCTGTCGTTTTCTCATCCTCTTTTAATTGTTGATATGTGATGAAATGCGGTTTAGTGACATGCATTAATCACAGAAGTATGTCTCTGGATTCAAAGGTTTTTGGTGACAGCAGGCTCTGGTTGATCTGAGAGCTAAATAATTGTTCCTAAAAATAATCTAGACAATTGAAGCTAATATTTTATGATGATAAATTTATTTTGTTCTGCTTTAAATAAATAAATGCTTAAAATATTTGTATGAAAAGGTTTGCAGGAACACTTGTGAAAACTGCAAGCCACAGCTGTTGGTTCATTGCATTTTCTCTAATGACCCAGTCCACTGTCTCCCACTTTCTCTCTCTTTCACAGGGGACCTGATGTCAGACAATGAGTTCCTGGAAATCCCATCTATCTCCAGGCAGAGAGCAGGAACATATGAATGTATGGCTGTCAACAATATTGATACAGATGTCCAGAGTGTCGACATCACTGTTAACTGTAAGTTTCTTTGGCGAATTAAAAAATGTAAACTTTTTTCCTTAATTTTTCTTCGGCATTTTAATTAGTTATCCAGACAACGTTCCAGATATTTGTATTGCAAATTTATTTATTTTTTTAACATTGTATATTTATTTTTTTATTTGAACTGAATAGCACTGTGTGTAGATCAAATAGCTATTATCAAAATAAAAGTTCTAATTCAGGACATTAGATTTGAAGTTTTAATTCTTTCTAATTTATTTCATTCTCTAAAATCTATTTTCAATTTATTTTCCCAAACTATATAAGAATATAAAAACAAACAAGTGAGTAACTTATTTTTTTTCTGGACAAGAAACACAAGCGTAACTAGTCTAAAGACAATCTGCAGATGAACCAAATCTTCATTTCTGTTTAACCTTTGCCCTTAAGACACGACCTTTTAAGGTTATGAGCATGATCCCGAGAACCTTCTTGGATTCATTCTCATTTGCCTTTTCCTGTTCAGGGTTTTTGAATTCTGGGGCCCACTGTTAAACAATTAATAATATAACTGTGTATGCTGGCACAAATCTGTGCACTCCGTTTAGATCCGTGTACATCAGAGCAATGCAGTATTATCTGCTTCAGTGAGACATGGAGCGTTTTCATGACTCCAGCGTCTCTGCTCAGCTTTCAGGCAGACAAACATTTGAGGAGGCGTGGCAAAGCAAGGGCAGTGGAAGTACTTGTTAACAAATGGCCATCATCCTCATGCAGAGGCCTGTTGCATGACTCTGTGGAGCTGTGACTCTGACTCACACTGGCTGTAGTGCTGAAAAGAAATTTGAGGTTATTGTGATTTTCTCTAATTAATGATGAATACATTTTTCTGGCTTCCCAGAGAACATTTTTATACATTACCAGACTATCTTTCCAAGCTAAATTGAATTATTTTAAATTAGTAGACTGCCAGTTTCTTTCCAATTTTCTACATTTCTGTTTCAGATTTTGCATTTATACGTTACACCAAGGTGAACACTTTTTAGGATTAACTACCTTCCTTCTCAGAGGAGCAACAGAGTCCAGGGTTAAATGCAGGGACTCTGTAGAGCCATTTGCAAGACTATCAATGCAGGAAGGATCAATACCTTCAGAGCTGCCCACACCAGCATAAATAGGTGGCAAGTGTCCAAAGATAGCAAGAATTTTCTCCTTGAACTTAATGATAGCAATGTCAGACAGGTCTCTAATGTAATATATCTGTTTATCACATATAACATCATGACAAGTAAACTGGAATGGGATTAAATAATGGTCACATTTTTTTTTACATTAAGTTATTCCTGATCTGCTGTCTCATGCTGCATGTGGAGACCCTCTGTTTACACTGTCTCCTGTATTTTAATTTCTGAAAATAAAAATGGGCCTCTGTGAGTATAAATGGATGCACATGTTTCACATCAATGCGAATAAGAAAAATGATTAATTGGTTTTAAGCAGCACTTCTAAGTGTGCCAAGAAAATGTGCCCTTTATGATTACATCACAAGCTGCTGGGTCTGTTGACACCAGACCAGCTTGATCCAGGCTGGGATTCGTGTGCTTGATGCTGAGTTGGGAGTCTACCATCTGCAGCCTCTGAAAAGACAGAAATTTATAAGAACATGCTCAATTTCTGTTGCCTGACAGGAGCCAAATCTTATGTGGTATAATTGTGATTGAATGAGTTAGCAACTTTTATATGGTCTTATGTGGAATATGAACATGACCTGTAACCATGCTTTCAAATTCTGTTTTTATGTCTGTTTGATTGGGTCATTGGATAGAGATATGCATAACCAGGCAAGTCTTCTTAATTCGAATTTTTTTACGTGTATTTTCAGGGTTTTGTTCTCTTTCTTTCTTTTTTTGGTATTATGTGCTCTTGAAAGATTACACACTATGCTATTTGTGATACACCGCAATAAAGTCATGTTACACTGACTGCAACTGTAAAACTATCTGGGGCTGTTAAATTGTGTGTCTTGAGTGTAGCCTCTGGCCTCCCCTCTTTAACGCTCTGCTGTTATTGGTTACCTTCCTAAACCAGTTTGATACGCTGCTGCCAGTCATGTGCCAGGGCAACAGAAACGATTGCAGGATGAGCTTTTTGAACTGACTTGCATCTGGTAAAGGCAGATAGTTGTACGAGCTGGGTTGATTTGCACTTGGAGTTTATAGGGCCAATCTGCAGATGCAATTAATACTTATGAAAAAAAGAGCAGAATTTCTCTTAAAAAAGTTAAAAAGTAGAATTTCCTGGAGACCCTGCTTTCCTACCTTTACGAACTGTTTAATCAGTGATGCACCTCTTAAAATGACAGCTAACCTGGAAATTGATTTATCAAAAAGTTAGAAATAATAATAGCAATAATAACAAATAAGTTATTAGAATAGAGACTATTTTTACTTATTAAGCATATTTGAGTGTCCTCATAAAGCACTGTATAAATACAATATAACTAAGGCTTAGCAGAAATAGTTTGAGATTCAAAAATACGGTATTCTATATAGTTTTGTACAACCTTGACTGTTTGACCTCTTTATTCCACCACCATTTTTTTTAATGTTTTTAATTTTAATGTAATTTTTCTTTACGTAATTTCATAAAACAAACAGCATCTATATATAGTAATACTTATAATGCAAGGGTTAAAACTGTCCCTTTTCACTGATAAATGGCAGAAAGTGGCCTGGAACAGTTTTGGTAGGTAAAATGATATTTTTGAAGTAAAACTGGATAAAAGTGTGCAATTTAACAGTCAGATTTAATGTTGCGCTGTTGTCTATGGGATTTGTGACTACTAAATTAAATTTGTAGAACAAAACCACGCCAGGCATTTTTCTGAATTTTTGATATATTATGGTACAACAGAGATTGATTAATCAATAAAGCAGTCATTAGTTTGACATTGTTGCTCAGTTTCCATGTTATAGTTAACTCAATATTTAAGGATATAGGCAATATTTTGAGGTCTGAATCTTCATCTATTAAAAATTATGCTTCAAACAGCACCAATCAATTTTTTTTTATATGTTTGCACTGCAGGAGGCAGAAAAACATTTAAATTGTTGGAAAATAAATTCATTTTCATTGTTCTCACAACCACACCATTACAACAAAGTGATAAATATTCTCCTTAATCTGGGTACATAATCTGAGCTCAAAATTCTCTTTCAATTATAGTTGAGGAGTGGATCATGCCTACAAATCAAAGTGCAGGCTTGAGAGGGGAAAATTACGCAACCTTGACTGACTTGATTCATGCTGCCGTCTGTTACTGTCATAGATGCTCCAAGTGTGACAGAGGGCAGGGACGTTGGAGTGACTCTGGGCCAGAGAGGAGTGCTGGAGTGTGAGGCTGATGCAGCGCCTGAGGCAGACTTTGAGTGGTATAAAGATGAAAGAAGGTAATGAAGTTTTCCTCTATGTTTTCAAGTATGTAAATAAAAAAACGTAAGAGAGATGAGTCCAAAATAGGCAGCAGGATTTGAAAATGCACAGTATGTTTACTGACAAGTATTCACAATTACTGATTTACTGTTAGTCTGACGGGTGTTAGGATTTGAACAGAATTCACTGCATTTGAATTTTGGCAATTGACAGTTACTGAACTATTGATACAGTTGTTTTGTTTTGTTTTTTCATCTAATGAAGGATCTTCAATGGTCTTGATGGCATGGAGATTGTCAACACAGGATCACTGTCAAAGCTGACATTTTTTAATGTGTCTGACGGTGATTATGGGAACTACACTTGCACTGCCATCAACAAACTTGGAAGCTCAAGCACAACATTCATTTTGTATGGTGAGTACTTTTTTTTTTTTTTTTTTGAGAGAGAGTAGGGATCTATAATACAGCTTTTGAATATGAAGGCAGCGTTCATATTCAGTTAATTAAACTCTACAATTCATCCAGCTCTTTCCTGATATATATTCAGTATGTATCCAATGAATATGAAATATATCATAGAAATAGATTTCTATAAATCATGATAATTGGTGCAGCCTCTGCAGTAATGCTGACTGCGTACCAGAGACTCAGAGTAGAGTCGCTTATCCTCCATATTGAGAGGAACCAGTTGAGGTGGTTTGGGCATCTGGCTAGAATGCCTCCTGGACACCTCCCCTGGGGAGGGCAGATCCAGGACATCCTAGGGAAATGATTTTTCCAGGCTGGCTTGGGAATGCCTCAGTATTCCCACAGAGGAGCAAGAGGAGGCGGCCAAAGAGAGGGAGGTCTGGGCCTTTTTGCTCAATGAGTTGCCAGCATGCCCTGAACTAGGATAAGCAGAAGTTAATGGATGGATGTTTGCAAAAACACTTTGTGTTTCTATTATTCAACATAATCTGTTGTTTTTCAAACTAAATATTGTTCATCATATCATGATATACATTATAACAATATTTTTACATAACTGAACAGTCAGTATCTAAATTTCAGTTTTTCTTTCCTTTTTTATTTATTATATTTTATGATATATTTATTTATTAACATTTTATATATTTATTTTTGTAGGAAAGGTTATTGGGAGAAAGCCATGTGTCATGATTTGCTATTATGTACATAATAATTTGACAAAAAACAAGTAGGACATCAACATAAAATCCTCATACCAGTTGTGAAGCTTTGTAGTAGAGGGCTGATGATTTGTTTTGCAGCCTCAGCATCTTGCAGTCCTTGAGTGAACAGTCATCTCTTTTGTTCACCAGAATACGTAAATGTAAAAATATCTGTCTGATAGCCAAAGATTTCCTGAGATTGGGTCATGTAATAGGAAATAATGCCAAACACAGCAGCAAATCATCTTTGTTTCCTTCCACCTGTTCTCTTTAGGAGTTGCCATAGTGAATCATTTCACACTAACTTCATGTCCTCCTTCATCCATTCTTTGCCTGGCAGTTCCAACCTCATCATCTTTCTACCAATATAGTCACCGTCTCCAATGCATGTCCAAACCATCTCAGTCTAACCTCGATGACTTTCTCTCTAAAACATTCCTGATCCTATCTAGCCTTGTTCCTTCCAAAGATTACCTCAACAATTTAACCTCTGTAACCAAATCTGCCTCCTTTCTTTCCCTTAGTGCCATTGTCTCTAAGCCATGCAAAATACCACTGTCTTGTACTCCTTTCGTTTCATTCTTGCTTATACACACATCACACTTCTTCACCTCTTTTCTACACTCTCCAATGCAGCTCTCTCTGAATTTCTCTGTCAATGTCCTGAGAGGAAGTGTTGCATCTGTAGTTCTGTGTTTTTGGCATGAAACCACACTGCTGTTCACAAATGCTCACTTCAGCCCTTAGGAATAAGTTGATGAGTCATACAATGGATTTACAGGAAATAGGAAGCTGAGTAGAGAGATTATTATTAGAGGTTATTATTCCTGCAGAGAGGTTCCACAATTCCATGTTTAAATAAGCTGAGAAAGACGCCAGTCGGAAGCGAGAGGTTGATCAGTTTAGTAACCCAGGGGACGATAACATCAAATACTTTTAAAAAGAGTCTACAAGGTAGAGCATCCAATGGGCAGAATGAAGGTTTCATTCTGGTTACCAGAGCTGAGATGTCGACCTGAGTTATCAGATTTAAAAAAAAAGAAATAAAAAAAAAAAGACCACTGGTAGGGTACAGGTTCCATGACAACAGGATTATTGA
>JBAMYA010103935.1:0-20089 GCA_037176975.1 Arrhamphus sclerolepis | reverse complement strand
TGAGGAATTTACGCAGTGCGACATGGGAGGTCCAGGTAACTGAAGGCTCTGCCTCCCATTGTGCTTTTGGAAAAAGTAGGAGCCACGAGTAAGCCTGTAGTCTGAGAACAAGGTGCTCTCTCGGGATAATGCTGTCTGTAACTGTGAGTGCTGTAAGAAGGAAAACCCAACAAGCAGGATTTTAAATTCTTTAAATCTGCCATGAATTTCACAGGAGGCCACTGAAAAGATGCTTCCCATAGTTAGGATTGTCCATCAACGGAAGAACTGGCAAGTGTAGTTCTCTTCCATAAAGACCATCCTCCCACAGTCCAGACCAATTCATTTTATTGTCTAAACCCAGTCATGACTTAACATTTCTGTACTGTCTTGTAATTTTGACATTGGTGAATAACTGAACTGAATGTGTAGCTCACTCGCTTGTTGGTGAGTTCAGCCTCTGTTTAGTCCCTGAATCGACCATGACACTCTCACCTGACCTTTGTGTTTATCTTCCATGACTAAACTGACTTTGATATCTTTCTATCTTCACTCACTGTTTAAAGTCCTACTTCTCATTCCTCCCTCAGCATAGGATGACACGTTTCCTTGAACATTCTCTCAGATCTCCTGGTAGAGCTCACCAAACAGAAGCCGGACAGCCAGCACATTTGCACCAGCCACTGCAGTGTGTTTATGAAGGCAACTGGAGAAGCAGGGAATCTGAGAGACGGCTGGGAAGATGTGGTGGCCATGCCGGGTTTTGTATCTGTATATTTAAAGATCGGAAATTCCACACGTTATTCCTGGATCCATATGCTGGGGCCGAGCTCTCAGGAGAGTCTCAGGAGTCTCAGGAGAGCAGCCCACCTGTCCCCCACACCGCTTTCCTCAGTGCTGTCTACAACAAACAAGGCCAAGTGAACTGTGCGTGAAGAGGACACTGTCAGAGATGATGAAGGTGTAGAATTAACTCTCTTCAGGCAGTTTATATTCAGTGTCACTTCATTACAATTCATCATCTCAACACACTTTACCCAGAAGCTAAACAAGTTCAGTGCAGTCCAATTAAACACTGTCCACCTCCACCCAGTTATGATCCAGTTCAATGACGATCCAACATGTTGTAATCAATTTATTATCCAAGCCATTCCAGCTCAGATTCATATAATGTCATTTTTAAAGCAGTCTGCCCTGCAGGGCTCTGACATGAGCATGTGCAGTATGATGGTGGGAACAGGAGGAAACCTTCAGCAGAACCAGGCCCATGAAGAGTGGCCAGATGTTCTCCAGAGGTAGCCTGCACTGATTGAACCAGGAGACAGTCAGCAGTCAGGCAGTCTTTTAAACAAATACTGTGTTAGCCATTTAGCAGATTCAGCAGAAGTCAGACACCATTATCAATCCCAAGACAAAAGTAAAACAGCAGGAAAATCAAGATGATTAACCTGTGTTCCTGTTTATAGACGCTAATAAACTGCTAAGAGTTACAGAATGTAACCAGTATATGCAGCTCTTAGCAGTTTATGTCTGCTAAGAGATAAAAAAATAAATAAATTGGTCAGAGCAACATCGATAATTCACATTAGGTTAGTGCAACACCTGTCTTGACAGTAATTTGTATTAATTATGACTATTTTTTTCAGCTGTGCTGATAGTACCTTGTTATACTTATGTTGGGACCAGATCTCCATGCGCAACCCAAATGTCCTGCACGTCTGGATTCCTAATAATAATAATAATGATAATAATAATATAATCTGAAGCTGCTGCAATGATCAGCTGAAGACTGTTCAGCAACGTTTCTGAGCCTTTACTGTGATTAAAAACACCTTTGTTGTGACTATAGCTATGCCATCACAGTTGAATACTGCGGTTTCCTGATTTGATCCAGCTACTCTGTTTCCACAAACGAGTGCAAAAGTGGTGGAATTTCCTGCTGCTCTCAGAAGTTTACGGCTGCAGAGCATCCTGATTCATTCTACAACACTTTACGCATTTTATATTTGTCATTAAAGTAGTTTGCCTCACTTAGGATTTAAAGTAAATGTCAAAAAGACTTAATCTCTGCTTGAATTCCTTTGTCTTTCTCCTTAAATTGAACACTACAATGTTACTGCTTTGAATAATCAATGATGCATACATATTACAAAACTCATGTTCTTTTGCCAAAAACTAAAGCTTTAGCATAACTTTCCCTAAAAACCAAAATAATAATGATAACTTCAACTAAAAAAGGCATAAGTTGCTCTGCATCATGGTTAGGCCAATCATGTGGGCAACCAAAAATACCACAAATACTTGCAGCATCCAGGAGATGTTTCTGCTGTTCACCACCTCGTGAGACCAGATTGCATCTTCGTATGAGGCAGATTGAAGACTGGATGCTTATTTTGAAAATGAATATCTGAATATCCAAATAATCAAGTCCAGTACTTGTGAATTAACAGAATTAGCAAGTGTGGCTTATTCAGCTGCCAAAATTCAAAACCAGACGTCGACCCAATAAATGAACTTCTGGATGTCTGACTATTTAGTTCCAGTCCAGTGGTCCAACAGGAGTCTGACGTTCTGACAGCGTAGGTAGGTTTAAATGTGTTGATAATAACAAGTATCAACTGTTTAAGCTGATAAATTTCTAAATGCTGATAGCTATAACATAATATAATAGTCAATCTTTTTACTTTATATGATTTGCAATTGCAAATCTCAGTTCTTTGTGGAGAACTGCTACATGCAAGACCGAGTGTTAAGTAAATGACTGACTCAGATAGGAGCAAGAAAAGGGGAACACCCACGATTTGCATGATGGTATGAGATATTAGATGTCCATTTCCGGCCCCGGCTCACCAGCGCTCTTACATAAGCATAAACAACAGGTGTTAGTAATAGACAACATTAAGCCCAGCGGACGAGGAGACTTTTAATACATGATATCAATGCAGTCAAGTAAATTCCCTTTGTGTGTGTGTGTGTTTATGGTTGCAAAGTTTGTTTCATGTTGTGCCCATCGCTTTTGCAGCACATATGCTGTTGCTTTAGAGGCCGGTCATCAGGCGCCACTTCATGTACTATATTTGAATCCACTTCCCCCCGGCCTCCCAAAGTGCCTTTGGATCAAGGTGATCTACAGTATGTCCCTTAGGTGAGTGGGTTCAGCCAACAGGATGTGATGGCAGGCCCAGAATGCAGCCGTAATCTTGCTTTCAGCTTTGGTTTCCAGATTCTTGCATGCAGAGGTGGTTTCAGCTTACTTTTTCAGGCATGGACCACAACTGCGGGTACTGAGGCTTCATCGGTCAGTTCTTCTCAGACCACAAATGTCACAGATTAGTTCTTGCAAATTAAACATGTACATTTTGGGTTTAAGTTACACAGTATTAATTAATATTTCTGTTTTAGTAGTTATAGCAAGTGCATGTTGGTGGAGATGGTGCCATATTCTGCTTAATGATAAATCAATTTTGAAGCAGGACTTTCTCTTAAAGTAGCAATTTTGAAGCACTTTGGCCCCCTGTTGGTGAGATTAAGTCACTTTTGCAACACTGTGCTGCATGTGAAACACAGTTGACGTCAGCGTGGCGATTTGCTGATAGCAGGCACAGATTATTACAACAGCAAATATTCTTTAAAGTGAAACTGAAATGGATATTTTAACAGGAATGAATGTCCTTTGCAGTGAAAGCTGTTACGTGTAAGTATCTCTGAGGCCAAGGTCCCTTATTTTAACACTATGTGCTCTACAACAGGCAGCGTGCCATGTGTTCTTTGATACCAGCATGTTTACGCAGGAAACTGTATGCAAGGGTATACTGCTGTACCATAAGTAGTTTGTAATCCAAGTCGTGCGCACTAACAAGTCACAGTCTCTGCAGAGACACTAGGTGCTGTGTACATGTCCAATTTAGTTGTAAAATCTAATATTCAAAGACAGTATATGTATGTTTGTGTGTGTGTGTGCAAACGTCCCATGGATGAAAATATATTATTTAATGTTTCTCATTTTTCTCATCAGTAGATCAACACAGAGTAATGTAAAAAAAAACAAACAAAAAAAAAAACTCTGTACTGACCCCTCTTTTAATGGGCATTTGTAAAAAATCAAAAAGAGAACACAATGATTTAAAAAAAAAAGAATCTGATCCTAGTGGGTCTTAGTATTTCACAAACATGATCAAACATAAGATAACTTTTTATCATCATGCTGTTATTTACTGAACAAAAATGAAATCAAAGATAAAAACATCCACGTTGGGAATACTACGTACTCCCATGACTGATGACCTGAATGACCTTCAGTGGCTCCTGAGCATTAAGACCAGACAGCTCCTCCTTAAACTCATCCGTTCATGACTTCCAGAAGCAGGTTTGTGAGCTTCAGTCGTGCTTCCATGCTGTGGCTGGAAAGAAGCAGATTTCACCTTCTAAACAAACCAGATTTGTTTGGTCTTCTATCGCTGTAACTGTGCTGTCATGGACTTTCATGAACTTTTCTTTCTATTTGTCTGAGTCAGTTTGCTCCTCTCCGTGGAAGGTGTCATGCTACACGTGTGGATAAAATCCTGGATTCAGAATTATTAAACCTTCTTCCTGCTTCTCTAAGATCTTTGCTTATGTCGGTCCCTCTTGGCATCCCAACCAAAGCGATAACGAATTTGTCCCACTGATGCTCAGTTCAGACGGATGGAGAATTCAGTTTTGAATGGAATAAATTTGCCTCTACGCTGATTGATTTAAGCCATTAATTTATTGTGGAACCTTTTTGGATGAAAATCTGACATTGATAAGGCCTAATAAAGACGTCTAAAACGTGATGTGGATACGTCACAGAGCTGTCGGAGCAGCTAAGAAAGCTCTGCTGCAGCTGCTTTGTATTTTTGTCATATTTGTTTACTGCAGGTCTCCAAGATAAAATCAGCACGACAATCAGAAAGCAGCACAAATCGTTATTATGAGGACCACTCCTTCAAAAACAACAGGAATAGAAATAATAATGTCCAGGTCCAAGGGAGGAAATGTCTGTCTGCGTCAAGAGTTATTTCTGGCTGCTTTTGACATTTAAGATGAATAAATAAATAAATCCTTGGTGCTTATTTATGCGGTTACCTTTCCAAACCATTGTCTTCTTCTTTTTGATTAAACACATACATACTTTGGTTAATCCTCTTCTGAACCGTCTCTTTTCAACATTCCAGCTGCTTTTCATTTTATCCAAGTTCAAAGTGAACAAACTGAGGTGACAGTCGGCCTCCAGGTGGGATGGACCGCCTGAATGAGTCCTCGCTAAGAAGATAAAGCTGGGATTTGATTTGACATTTCACACAGAAGACATTTGTCATTAGTGAGCTTCCTACCTGAGTGTGACTGACGTAACATCAACTTTGGTGACCCACGTCTGCTTTCAGCAGTAATTGATTTTGTCGGCTCACTCGCAGCTTTCTCATTGTGCTTGTGAAAAGGTCAGAGGGAAACGCTGGTTTCTGGGAAAGGCTGTTTATGGGGCTGAGAGCGAGGCATGGTCTGGACCTCATGGTCTGGCCCTCATGGTCTGGCCCTCATGGTCTGGACCTCATGGTCTGGCCCTCATGGTCTGGACCTCATGATCTGACCCTCGTGGTCTGGACCTCATGGTCTGGGTCTGGCCCACATGATCTGGTCCTCATGGTCTGGACCTCATGATCTGACCCTCATGGTCTGGACCTCATGGTCTGGACCTCATAGTCTGGACCTCATGGTCTGGACCTCATAGTCTGGACCTCATGATCTGACCCTCATGGTCTGGACCTCATGGTCTGGACCTCATGGTCTGGGTCTGGCCCACATGGTCTGGACCTCATGGTCTGGACCTCATGGTCTGGCCATCAGCCCTGATGTGCCCATCGTCGATTTAATTGAGAAAAAAGTTACCCGTATCAATGTTGTCTGGAGATGATGCACAGATAATTTCTGGTCAGTTAGTGGGGTTGTTTTATTTGTTTTTCACCTTTTACGTAAAACTGAGACCTTGAGACACACTGAGGGAATAGAAGTGTGATTATAGAACCATTCAATTTGACAAAATATATGGAATCAGAGGGTGTAAGAAGAATTTTTCACCTTTAACCCCAAAGTATGAGAAAAAATATATGTCTTCTAATTATAGTACCTCCTGCTGGCCAATTGGTTTTAAAATTTTGTGCATTTTTTTTCCACGTGCCTTTTATGAGCCAAGAAAGTTCATGAACATGAGTTAGTCACATGTGTAACCCTAACCCACAGTACTGAAATGTAATAAATACAAGTAATAAATGCTAATAAATATATTACTGAAATGTGTTGTTGTCAGATATTGCCAGTATGGAAGCCTTGTGTAGGTGCATTCAGTTTCCTGTTCCCGCAAATGAAATCTGACTAAATCTGGTGAGCTAGAAAAGTTCTATTGACATTGCGCTGGCTGCCATTGCTGAGTTTAATGAACTTTAGCTCATTTGTGTCTTTGTAGAACACACATGTGGGTTTGATTTGGGAGTGCAAAAGGAAATTTCAGTTTTCAGGAGACTTTTTTGGCCCACATTGTTCTTGAGCGATGAGCTGTGATGTAAACGTCGCATTTCTGCCACCAATATGGCTTATGAATGTCAGAGATCATACCAGGTCTAGTGCTGGTGTACTTTACAGTTTGTACTGTCCACTTTTTCACACTTTTAGGCCAGAGAAAAGGAGAGAATAATAATAATCCTTAGAAAAACAAAAATAACTTCACTTACACCCCAAACCTTTGAAGGGTTTAATGTGTTTCATTGACACATAAGTGCAGCCATCTTGAATTGTGAATATGCTTCATTGTCTCTGTGTTTTAAGTTAGATTCTTTTTTTTTCAGCCCGTAAATCTAACTCGGTAATTTAGTGAATCCACAATGCGACAGGCTGTATGAAATGTTACTTCTTCTTCTGAAGACTAAATAGCAGATTTATGGTTAAAGCGTGCAGTTGAGTTGGCAAAGTAATTTTCCACAGGAGAGTCTGGTCACAGCAGGAACAGTTGAATCACCTGCTGAGTCCTGCTGATTCTCATCCCCAACAGACCTTATGGACTTCAGTGTGTCTGAATTATCTTTTCTTTTCTTTTTTTCTTATTTGAAAACAACCCACAGTCTTGTTCAAAGAGCTAAGCAGATTTACCTCATCCCACCTCCCCAAGACACCCCATTAGCCAGTCTGCTAAAGCTTCTTTACGGTTTCTTTCATGACAGATGTGATTGAAGTGAAATCTAGATTTTTAGAACATGAAATCAAACCAAGATATTCCCTTATCTGGAAGCCAAAGTCAGCTGGATGTGAAATCAAAGCACATTTTTTAACAATTATTCCTTGTGGACCCAAACTACACATAGTTCTCTTCTCCAGGATGGAATTGACTTTTATTCCACATAAATCTTCACACACTTCCCATCCTTGATCATGGAGCGCAAAAGAAACTAATTATATGCAAAGAAACAGTTGTGTTCCATTTTCACTTTAACGAAAAAAAATATGATAAAATATTGCAAAGCAAACATTTATAAATATGTCAGCAAGTTATATTTTGATTAAAAAACCATAAGAACTGATGCTCTTCAGACATGGATCAAAATACACAGAAATGTGGATTTCCTCATAATCTGTTCCCAAAATATATAGAAAGATGATTGTTTTATTGATTTTACCAAATCAGTTTCATCCAGGTGCAGTGACTTTCAGTGATTTGTTGAGTCCAGCTTCTTCTAAAGGTCAACACGTGCAGCAGACTCTGGTAGAGCGCTTTCTGGCTTTCAGGCCTGGCTCTTATTGTGAGCATGAGTGCACTTTAGACAACTTCTTTGCATTAAAGTGGACTGGGCGTTGAGGAAATTCCTCCCAGTTCCCTCTTGGCTCTGCCTCAGGATGATGATGTCTCATCCAGCATCTCTCTTTCCTTCCCTCACTTTCTCTCCCAGGAATGGTTGGTTCGGCAGAGTTTGCAGACGCTGCCAGTGAAAGGCTGTAAAGTGTCAGGCCTCACTGTGGTGGTCCCAGGGGACCCCATGTAGGGCTTTCAGATAGATGATGACCCTAACTGCTGAAAGTGATACCATGGGCAGTGCTTTGATGATCTTTGAACACTTTATACAACCTGGCTGTCAGGAGGACCACTCCTAATGTCCCCTTACTGTTGTAGAACCTTTCTGTACCAAAGTAGGTAACTGGACCTGTTTCAAGTGCCCAGACTAATTTAATTTAAAAGACAGATTAGGGACCATAATGTTCATTGTAAGAATTTGCATTTCAGGCATTTAGACCGTCTGTACTGTATGGGATGTATACACTTTGATCAACTCTTAAATGTTTTTGTCTTTCTCTCTCTCTTGCAGGACCTCCAGTAAGTAGACCAGATGTCGTTTGTGACCTGCATGTGGTAAAGTGACTAAAATCTTTTTCTTTTTTGGGATTGAAGTAATAATTTAAAAGTGCCCTCCAACAACCACTGACAAGCTACAGTATTGTTTTGTTGGGATGCAGTGCTAATCTCTATATCTCCAAGTATCTTACACAGACGTTATGGATCTCTTCTGTCCTTTAAACCCGTCCACATGGTGGACACAGTGTAGTAATGCTGGAGAAATGGTTAGTGGCTTTGCAGTCATGGTTATTCAGAAAAATGGGTCTGGCTTTGGAAGTGAGGGTCAGAAGAATTTTCATCTAAATTTATAAGTTTAACTTGGCAGCAGGTGTAAATGTGAGCGTTAATGGTTGGCTTTCAGTCCTGTGATTCACCAGTGACACTCCCAAAATGCATCCTTCTTCTTACCCATTGAGCAACAGGAAATGCTTCAGTCCATCTGAAGTCTGCACAGGAAAGCTGAATCATATCTTTAGTTTAATGCAAAGAATCAGTTCACATCACAGTTTTGTTTGAAAGGAAACCCTCTGTGCCTCTGTGGTAGATGAATTAGGAGCACTGCTCCAGACATCTGCCTACTCTGGCTACTATGACTTTGACTTTTGTGCACCGGTGTCAGTTTTTGTCTCACCTCTGCCAAATGTCCCTCCCTGGAAAATCTGAGGGAGTTCCTACACTGGAGATCTTGAAGTAAAAGAGCAAGAAAATGCTCAGACAGACATTTGTGCTCTGTGCAGGACCTTCTCCTGAGAATCTGAATGCATTAGACACAGTTGCAAACAGAACTTTATATGCAATTTTGGACATTTTTCTTCTTGTCTGACAGTCAAATTGGAAGGATTCTTCCAGATCACAAAGACCCCAAGAAATGCTTCTTGTTTCAAATCAGTTAAGGTTCTTGTTTTTTTACTCTCATTTGCATATTTAGTTAGATCACTAGATTTTTTTATTATCATACACTACAATAAATTAACTGTGGTTTTAAACAACATGGATAATTTCACATGATGTTTCAGCACTGGAAACTTCTGATAGGCTGACATCAAGATGTGGATGTATTTTAAGGAACACGTTCACACATAAGGGCCTGATCGCATTGCATCTTGGGAAAATCAAAAGAAACTGATCAAAATATCAGGAGAAGAATGGTGGACGCTCGTGGTTCTGATTCATCCTTGAGCTTCCAGCTGACTGAGGATCCTACATTCATCTGTTCAAACAATAATACACATGGATAAAAACGCGTGAGAACACGCACCCATCATACCACTCAGGACAAAGATGGCTTTTGTTTTCTGAAGATGAACAGAGCTTTGGTGTGAAATGTTCAAATGAATCCCAGAGCAGCAGCCAGAGGTTTTGAAAAGATGCTCGCTGAGAACAAGAAGAGAGCATCCACAGCGAGACCATAAAAAAGCTGCACATGGGGACAGAGATCTCCAAAAACGATCTCTTTTGGAGACGTATCCTGCGGTCAAATCAGAGTGAAACTGAAATCAAACTTTCTGATCGTAATGATTGTTGTTATTTTTGAGGAAAAATCAGGCCGTTTGCAGGACTCAGAGTACCACGGCTGCTGTCAAGTATGGGAGTGGCAGCATCAGCACACAATGAGCTTTTTCCTTTTGGAATCATTTTGCTGAGCGCAAACTGTTTTAGTTCCCACTGGGAGGGTTTCTGGGAAGGTAGAGTTTAGATAAACTGAAGTTTAATGTTCCATGCAGAAACTCCATGAGGAAATGTCATGTTTCAGAGCTGCATCCATCCTTCTGTGGGCCATCCAGCTCCTCTCTCTGTCACATGGGACTGGTTCCCATCCCAACCTGCACAATTCAAACAGCATGTGTGCAGTTGAGCCAGGTTGTGGCCTCGGACAACTTTAACCTGATCCTGGCACCCTTGTTAAAGACATAATAGATCGTGGTTGGTCATACGCACTTTAAAAATAAGAAAATAAAAATATCAGTGTAGAGTGCATTTCAGACCATTATTCAGCCGAACTTTATAATATGATTTTTTTCATCATATGTAAAATATGGTAGGGTTTTCAACTAAGGATAAATTTTCCATCCTCTTTCTTTGTATTTGTGTCCAAGCTGGACTGTAGTGTCTCCCTCCCTCTGCTAAAACAACATCAGTAACAACTGAGTAAATTAAACCTCTCTCCAGTACACCCCAAATCACTTCTTATTGAGCAGAGAAGTACCCAAGAGACCATACATCCCACGTATGGTTGCCAAATACACCCCTCCCCCACCACCCCCTCCCTGTCTTCCCATTCATTCAGCAGCACTTTGCCAAATGGGAGCCACATGTTGCAGGGTTACTGTGTAATTCAAGTGAAGGGTTCCTTCCGGTACAGGGCGACCTTTGCTCCTTTCAGATGGTCCCTGGAGAGCCGGTGGCTGACGGGCCAGCACCCACATGCAGCATGTTCACACTCAGCACCTGGCAGTGCACCTTCATGCACTGCCCTGCGACTGATTTAGAAGAAAGTCTGTGAATATGAGAAGTCAAGTACCAGCTACGCCAAAAATATTACAGTAAAATGTGATCTCTCTGCATACAGACGTGTGCAAATCTTAGTATCCCTCTGTAAATCCTGTCCAAATACAACCTCAAATGAACACTTCACTTCACCATTATCTAGTTAACAACAACGTGAATGGACACTCATGGTCTCAACACAGCATTTCTCTGAGTTCTGGACTCTGATAGGCAAAAACCTTGATCCTTTTATTTATTTATTTATTGTTGCTATTCTGATTTAGATATTGGACAGACCCCTCTCACATTTTTGGATCTCTAGATTATGCAAGACAACCGCACATCATGCATATGTGCATATATGTTGCATACACACCTTTGTCCATAACTGTACGTTACCTTAGCACAGCTGTTCCAACTGTGCCAGAACGAAACACAAACACGAGCCCACCAGACCAGACTTTAGGGGTCAGTCCTGCTGCAGGACATTACAGATTTACAGAAGTAAAAATGCTGTCATGGACTTAAACATTTAACATGCCCACTGAGGTTCTAGGGTCTGAGATGGAGGTCTCTTTTTTATGACCTGGGAGTAAATCTGCTGGGGCATCCACTCCTTGGAAAACTTTCTTCAATGTTGTTCACTTGTGAAGAATTTTTCTCGGTGTTAAGTGCTGAAGTAGTTTGGAAATGGTTACAAAAGCCTCTAAATTGATTTGAAGACACAATTACGTCTTTAAAACCGCAGCTTGGATATGGGTTTTTATATCACGACCATTATGTGTATTCTGATATCAACTTCTTCAGAAAGTGCTACAGAGTTTAGGGCTTACGTTTCCCAAATGTTTGCTCACTGCATATTTTCACAGATCACTGCAGCCCTGAAGACATTTTCTTGAGGGGTTGCATTTGAGAATGCAAATGCTGCCAATATTCGCACTGGACTTTTTTGCTGGGTTTTATCCAGACGGCTCCCTAAGTCTGTAAAAATAACAGAGTGAAACCATGTGTGAATATAGTTTATAATCCTGCAAAAGCATTCACAGGGAACGAGGGTGTGGACTGATGAGCTCTGTACTCCTGCACTGACCTCTGCATTGGTTTTAACTCACACATCAGTATCACAGACCTCTGAAAATGATTCATGTAGCATACATTATACAGTTAAGTGCACAAGTGAGTATCCCTCATCACCTGTTTCGATTTTCTGTAAAAAACAATGAAAATTAAGTGATCAGTGATTCCTAATATACAGCTTCACAGATATTACTTTTTTTTTATTTATTCTTTTTTTTTTACTGTGCTATTATTTATTTGTCAGAAAGGAATAGAAACACTAAGTGGGCAATACTAAGTACCCCCTTACTGCTTCAATATGATTTAAGAGGTGATGAGCTGATCCTCAGCAGGTGTACAGATCTCTGTAAAACCACAAGTTTTCTGGTGTTGAGCATTCAGTTGAGTGGTATTGTCTTAATACCAAGAGGGAAAGACATCAGTAATGATCATAGAGTAACTGTTGATGCACATCATTCTGGAAACTGAAACCATTTCCAAGCGATTAGTTCAATGCTCTACGCTGAGAAAGATTTTTCAGACGCGAAAGACATTCAAAAGTGGAAAGTCAGTCTTCCCAGGAGTGGATGTCCAGAAAATGGTCAGACTGTACCAGTACTCAGAGACGCAAGCTCAAACAATTATATCTGAAACATTAATGTACATAATAGATATGATATAGATATGTTCACAAAGTGGAGCTTTATGCCTCGATGCCCAGCACCATGTTTGGAGGAAACCAAACAGTGTTTCAGCAGAAACACCTCATACCTCTTTGAAGCATGATGGTGGAGGTACTTTCCTCTCACTTTGACTGAGAGGACCGTGAACTCCTCTGTTCTAGTGGAGCTAAAGCTGGGTCCAATTTGGATCGTGGACAAAGGACAATGACGTGGTGCAAAGTAGCCAATCTACATAAGAATGATTGTAAAATAAAAGAATAAGTCCAGATCTCAACCTAATTGAGATGATGTGGTGAGACCAACAGAGAGCTGTGCATGAAAGTCCAAAAACGTCAGCAAACTGAAGCATTGGGAAGAAAAATGAGAAGAACAAAGAAAGAGAGAGAAAAGTAGAAGAATGAAGGTCACTTTATAGCAGCACAGAATATGAGTGTAAGAAAGTAGGAACAGTGAAGATGCTCGGATGATGACAGGTGAAGAAGGTGCTGAACTGGACAGAATGATGAGGAGTGTGGAAGACAGATGAAGAACAGAGTGGGATAGTGAAGGCATTGTTGGAAACATGCTGGAGAAGGAGCTAACAGGCCAGAGAGAAGAAGAAACGACCAAAAAGGAGATTTCTGGAGGACATTCAGGATAAGACATACATGCTGAGGACCAAAGGAAGAAGCAGAAGATGGGGTCCACTCTGGTGATCCCTACAAGGAAAAGTGAAAGCAAGAAGAATTTTTCCTCTTGGCTTATTTTGTTGTTCAATAAATTATGGCAAAGGGAAAAAAACTGAAACACTCTTGTTCATCTGAGGTTGAATTTTCAAAATAGTATGATCAGGTGAGTTATTATGTTTTAATACACACAAAGGAAAAAATAAATAAAAAATAAAATAAACAGATCAGGTACAAATCTTTGCACGTGGCTGTATGTATCAAATATGATACAAGGAAATACTGCATTAAAATAGTTTTTAAAAAACACAGCTTTGGTTTTTGGTTACACAGTCCTTTCTGAAGAATAATGATGAGAAAGCTGTTCTCAGTCTCATCAGGACAGGAAAAGTTAAGAGTTCCTGTTTCTCTTTCACCCAGTTACGTTTGTGTCCTTCATTCAAGAGCCTTTCATTCAGGTTCCTCTCTCTCTGTGAAAACAAAACCCTCTTGACTTCTTAAAAGTGCTCCCTCTGGTTTGTAGTAGCTAGCGTTGAATGAAAGTCCTCATGTTCTTGTTTCTTGTCTTTTGTTTGTGATGGATGCCAGCATGAAGAAAGATGCCATGTTCACATTAACAGGATACTCAGGGTGGGTGAGGTCAGTCAGGAGGTTTCAACCGGGTTTCCTGTGTAGAATAACAAGGATTTCAGTGTCTGTTCACCTAATACCTGCAGCTGCATGAGTACTTGTGGTGAGATGTGTTCAGAAATCTGTTATTAAAGTGGCATGTCGCTGCATCAACAGGGTATTTGTGTGTCCTGTCACTGAGCCAAAGGGCCAAAATAAAACATAGTCCAGCAGGGTGGTAACAGCCTCTGTCCTGTTTCATTTTGGCCTGGTTCAGTGCAGGTGTCTCTCATTGTGTAGACTTTATCTGTGAAATGTACTCTTTCCTTTATGTACCAATTTTCTTGCACCCCTTTTTCAGGGTCCTCCTGGACGAGCCGGCTTTCCGGTAACTGTCTTTTTAACTTGTGTCAGTGTGTGCCTCTGCAAACTAAACTTGCATGTTCCAGTAGTGATCACTGCAGCACAGACGTCTCTGCCTGCTCTCTGCTGAGTAATCATTGCCTTTATTCAGATCAAATGCCTTTGGAACATCTTGTTTTATTAGTACTCCACAACATAGCTCATCTTTTGCTTGTAAATTGCTGCAATTCTTGTGAGGCTGATGTTTGATGAAGAAACTCAAAGCACATTTGGTACAGTCATATGCAAATGTTTTTTTGTGTGTGTTTGTGCAAAAAAAAGTATATTAATCTGATTAGAATAGTATTTAGTAAACTCAACTTCAGACAAGCAAAAATGTTTTGGTTGCTTGTTTGTTTGTGTGTTTTTCACTATCACTTTAATAAAAATTAAACTAAAAAGGACAATTGAGAGCAATCCTAAGTATCCCCATGATTCAGTAGCTTGTAGTTTCAGAGTAGCAACAATTATTAGCATCAATTGCTTGAAGTAGTAAATTTGCCAGTATGGCTTTATCAGTCTCTGACATGGTTCTAGGTAAACTTTGATCGCTTCATCTTCACACTGGTGTTTCAGTTCATTGAGGTTTTCAGGCATGTAGGGTCTGGACTTTGACCTGATCATTACAAAACCTTGATTCTTCGTTTATTTTCAAGCTATTTTACTTTTCTGACCCAAGTTTAATCAAGCTTCAGCTGTCAGACAGCCTCACATTTACATCAGGAATACCTTGGTCCACTCAGCCGACACTGCTAGATTCCCATGTCACTTGAAAGGGGGTAACAAGTGTTTCTGCAGGACTGCTGTGTCTGCTTCTCTCCAAACACTGTGCATTCAGGCCAAAAAACTCCACCACCTGAGTCTCATCTGTCCACAGGACATATCAGCCATCTCGGTCTGACATGTAGTTGGGTCTTTTGTATTTGAGTGTTGATGAGTATGGAGATGATCTGAAATTGGCTCTTTAATGGTAACCATGGTGATGAAATAGAGTTTGACATCCCTGCTAGACTCCAGATTGTTTGGAAATGGTTTAATAGGCCTTTCTAGATTGACACTCAGCATAGGTTGCTTCTCTGCGACCATTGCTTATGTTTTTCACTCCTGGCGTTGTGTTAATACACCTCCAGACCAGTTAGCATCTCATATAGACCTCTGCAGGCCCACTGATGTTTTTACACATGCACATAAATTATGATTATAAGAGGGGGTACTGACTTCAGCGCGGTTCTGGAGATGAAGTTCACGTGCAACATTTAGTCATGAGATTAAAATAAAGGTTGGACCAGCTGCCATAATGTCAGGGTTTATAGCTGCCCCACATTCTGCCTCCACCTGCAGTGAAGTCAGCCACCATCTACTAACATTTGTGATTTTTCTCAAAGATCTGACCTACTGATTCTAATTTTGGTCTGTTCTAATCTTCTTTCTCAAAGTATCAGTTGTAATTTGGTCATTTTTAAATGTAACTTAACGTTCAACTATAAACAAAAGAAAAACAACGTGAACTATAAATTACTTTTACATATTATCCAAAATCACAGCAGGATATTCTTCTCCTTAGAACTAGAAACTCAAACAAATAAAGTACTCTGGTTTCCTGGTAGAACTTCAAAGTCCAACAGAAAAGGAAACAGACGATGTCCCCTGTTGTACCCTATGTTATATTTCTTTTATGTTTTACTTTCTTCAACTCATCTTGACATATAAAAGTTAATTTGGAGATACAGCAGGCATTTTATTTCTGTATTTGACATGAGACTGAAGATGTCCAGATGTCTAATGGGACAGGGCTTCATCAGGTTTGGAATTAAGTGATTTTCCCCTGAATTGCTTCACTGTTTCATTTCTGACATCTGACATTTCTGACAAATTAAACCTGATCAGCAGTGTGATGCTGTTTTAAGTGTTGGATTAAGTTTATTATTATTCCAAATGTTCCTCCATAAAACAGCAAAAACAACAAACCATTTCTGTCATTAGAGGTATTACTAATGATAGTTTTGGAGGTGAGAAATTCAGAAGAAATTCTTACCTCTTGTGTTTGTGATCGTGAGGTTGCTGCACCATAGTTCATGTCTCTGCTGTTACTGTGGAAAGGATGCGCGATAAACACAGAATTAAGTAAATGTGATACTTCTCTTGTAATCAGCACTTTTAGCTTTTCTGGGCCCTAAACTCCCCCAGTTGAGGGATATTAATAAACACAATGTAAAACAATGTACCAGAGACTGCTGTTTAAACCTTTCACTCCCAACGTTGCAAACGATGTAAATTTACAGATTGTTTTTAAAGGATATTTTACTAAATATTTTGCTAAATTCAACATCAGACTGAAATGATTCCCACTGTTTCTACGGTGATGACTCAGCTCAAAGGATGACGTCAGAGATGCCAGTGCATCAGTTCTGCTTTTCAGACCTTAACAACATCCTTTTATGATAACGTCATCTGTACACTGATTCAGGCTGCCCAGTCCTTTGGTCCACATTTCAAAACATTAGACCCTATTAACAAGGGCTGTAATTATCAAATGTTTTTGCTTTACTGAACTCACCTTGGAGGTGTAAATGTCAGAAGATTGAAAATAAGAGACATACAAAAATGTTTCACTGTCATTGTTTTGCTCCCTAAACTTGAGTTAAAAATGGAGTCTGCTCTGACTGAACGTTATAGTTTCCCAAAAAAGAAAAGTAAGAAAGATCATTGGAACCCAGTATGCTGTGGGAGGAAAACAGAAAAATGATCAGTTTGATATGAAAGCCTTTTTTGTGAAATGAAAATGTTTTGCTGTGTGGACCAGGATCAAGCCGAGGCTTCTGGGTTGCAGTGTTGTCTAATCTCTCTGAACAGATGTGCTCCACTCCACTCTTCCTTATTTTTTTCTAACACTTCTTCTACTCTCTTCTTCCTGCTAACACAGTAGTAGCAATATATCAAACCCATATTGTTTTTTTTTTCTTTGTTTGCATGCTTTTTTTGTTTGTTTTTTCATTAAGGCAGGTGATCATTTAGTATCTGACCATAACACAGCTGTAGTAGCCAGCTGTGTTACACATGGTTACATTTTCCTAAGATACTGGTTGAGTGTTTGAGCACACTGGTTATTCTCAAATTCTGCTGGAAAAAACAACATTGTTGGATTTCATTTCCATTATGTTGGCATCAAACTCTTCTCCACAACACTCTCGCGTTGACTCTGTGCGCCATTCTGAATACGTCTCCTCATTTGTTGCTCTGATTGGTTGTAACGATAACCAACTGTGTGCAGAGGCAGTTTAAGAAGCAACATTTGGTCCTGAGGAGGTCTTCTCGTCCCTACATCTGTCCAGATGTGGCTCTGGAATCAGGATAGCTTTGACACCCAAAAGAAGATAATTCAAATTTATAATTTATTTTTATTTGTAAACATTCCTCAGGTGGAATTTATCAGCATAAAAGGATTATGAGATGTTGCTGAAATTGAAAGTTCCAAATAGTACAACCTGAAAGAAGACTCTTCCATGCGCATTCAGTGACCATGTTACAAATATAAGAGAGCGTTAGACCATAATAGCTATTAAAAACATTAAGAAGTCAATTCTTTGTCTCACTAGCCAGCCATTGCTGTTTTTCCAGACTACAATTGCATATAACATCTATATAGGAAGTAGACTGTTCTGTTAAGATGGACAGAGTGTGCACAGTATTCCCTCCTCACCTTTGCAACACACACAGTTTATATGTCTGTGCATGCAGGTGCACAACACTTTGAGAGTGCAGTATTACTACTGTTACAACCAATAATGAAAAATTAATAATTCACTTGTGATCAGTAAAACGTTACATGATTTATCTTCCTTCTTCCATTTAATGAGCATGTCTTCATTGGAGGTGAATGGGGGCTGGTGTGACTGCAGTTGGCTCCGTGTGTTTGGTGGGAGTTGGGGGTCCAGCCGAAGCACGTTGAAGCCGTAAATATGCCTGAGACACCCTGAAACTGCAGCGCTCTGGGCCTGTATAAATCCTTTTGAGTGCAGCGAGTTTGTCAGTGTGAGGCAGTGTGTGTGTGTGTGTGTGTCTGTGTGAGTGTGAGGTGATACCCTAATGGATAAGATACTCTGAAGGTGCTAATAATTTGAAAATCACATAACACAGTGAAAAGTACTACAAGGGAAAGTTGAGCAGAAGACAGAGATCTGAAACCATAAGGATTCTTACTGTGGAATGTCCTGTAAAATATGACCTGAATGAGGTTTTACAAAACACTCAATTAATCTCATGGCTATAAAAACATACTCTAGTGAAGGTTATATTTTGTGGTAACAGCAAATAATCATGTTAGGCACTTTAAAAAGCCCCCAGCTCTGGATTAAACCCACATTTGCTGGTGCCAGAGTCTCCCAGAGGGCTGGGTTTATATCAGGACCTTGGACAGGGCTTCAAAGAGCCCAGCTGCAGTGTGATCGTATTTAAAGGCTTAAAAAACACACCACAAACTAATGACAGAGATACCAGCACATATGATGCACCAGGACTAAAAACAGATGAATCTATATTCAGATGCAGTCCACATGGAGGAGATGAAGGAAAAAGTTTGATTAAAATGTCAAAGACAGGAAGCTTTCCTTCAATAAAACTGATGGTTGCTCTGACATCTATCATCTGCCGGCCAACACTGTCTTTTGTATCCAACCAAAATGAAATGTTTTAGCATCTGTTTCAAAAAAAATCAAGCACCGACTAGACATTTGGCCAAAGATGATATAACGTGATTAGATCTTCACCTAAGTTACAATAACAGATAAATGCAATATGATTAAGCTGATAACACTGAAAATATTACATTTTCTTATGTCTTCAACACACCCATTAAATATTCAGAAGTGTTGGGTTAGAAAGGAAGTGGACCCAGAGACTTTTTGTTCACACACTAAGACATCCTAAGTTTGCCAAACACATGAAGCATCTTGCTCATTTGAGCTGTGCTTTACAAAAGAGAGGTCTCCTCAGACCTTCAACCAAGAGTAGTTGATCTGCATGAGGCCAGAGAGTATCTGGCCCTCTGAACGTGTTCAGGCATCACTCAGTCTACACCTCTACAAACTGTAGTGTCATGAGTGAAGTAAAGAAGGAGCCACTGGTAAAAGCTCAAGACTTGAACTGGCAAACATCTCCGTTCATGGGTCTACCATACGTGACTCGTTGCACAGGCAGCATGTCCATGGCTGAAGACCACATAGGGATCTACTGCACACCTCAAGCTTGCCAAAGAGCACCTTGGCATTCAGTAACACAACTGGGAAAATGTTTTGTGGACTGATGAAATTGTGCTGTTCTGGAAGAATATTTAGCATTGTGTTGTAAAAAACAAAAAACAAAAACAGTACAGCTTGCAAACATCATCCAACTGTAAACTTTGGTGGAGAGAGCATCATGATTTGGGCTTTCTTTGCTGCCCCAGGACATGGACCTGAAGATGAATTCCAGATGTGGCCAAAATCTTCCCCAGGATAATGTCAGAGCGGCTGGAAGCTCAGTAGTGGTTGGGTGATGCAGCAGGACACATTGGGTTTAGTGTTATCAGCTGAAGCACATTGCGTTCGTCTAGTAGAGGGACTGAGATGAAGGTCAGACCACAATGTTTTGTCAAATTAATGCAGAAAACCAAAATGCTTTTCATTCACAGTGTAAGTAACTTTACTGTAACACAAATCAAAGAGTCGATCTAAAAGATCTAAAAGATTAATTCCACTTAACAGAAGCACGGACAAAAAAGTAGGATTTAAAATATATGCAAAAAATAGGCACAACAAATGATCATGAAAAAA
>JBAMYA010103925.1:0-20089 GCA_037176975.1 Arrhamphus sclerolepis | reverse complement strand
TGCCCTTTTGGATTTGTCTGCCTTCGCTGCCTGCTCGCCTGGATTACCGACCTCGGCCTGTTTTGTGGACTTGATTATAAAGCTTTCTGGACTGATTACTGTCTCTGCATTCGTGCTTTTGGGTTCTCTTTGTTCTAAGTCATTACACTGCGTGCTGGTGTGGGCCTGCTTAGCTCCTCAGCTCAGCCACCATGTGTTGGAGTTCTCCCTGCGGAATGTGAGGGTTTCGTCCCTCTGCCTTCATGTGGGGGGGTAGGTCTCTCACTGTTGTCTCGGCTTACGGGCCTAACAACAGTGTAGAGTACCTGGCCTTCTTGGAGTCCCTGGAAGGCGTACTGGAAGGTGCGCCTTTCGGGGACCTGGCCAGGGGGACACCTTGGGATCCTCCCAGAACAGCTAGAGGAGGTGTCTGGGCAGAGGGAAGTCTGGATGCCCCTGCTCAAGCTGCTGCGACTGCAACCCAGTTGCAGATGAGCGGAAGAAGATTTATGGATGGATGGATGGATGGATGGACCTTACTTTTTAAAAACACTTTTAACAGTATAAGGCTGGGAATCCATACAAAGTCATTTCAAAGTGTTTGGTCATCCATTAGTCCACAGTTAGACATGTTATCCAGAAACTGAAACAATTTAGTACTCTGGCTACTCTTCCTCGATGTAAACATCCAACCAAGATAACGCCAAAGATACAATACAGAATCCTCAAGTAACAGCTAAAGGTTTGAAGACACAACTGGCACCAGCAAACATCTCTGTTCATGAGTCTGCCACTGAACAGGCTGAATTTCTATTTCAAAGCACCACAGAGGAAGCCAAGAAAAAAAATGAAAACAAACATTGCTGCCTCAGGTTTAACAAGTAGTACTGTAGCCATCCATAACATCACTGGGAAAATTCTTTGTGGACTGATGAAACGAAATGAAACTGTTCAGGAAGAACAGTATAGAACAGCTTCCCTGCATCGAGACGTCATCTCAATGCACTTGTTATTGTTATATTAATTTACTTACGTTTTTAATAAAAAAACATAGTGAGAATATCAAAATGGCAAAAATAGCAAATGGTTTCAGCTGTGACCAACTGAGCTTTTGTGATTTCATGCTGTGATGGGAGGTGGATGCATGCAACTGGTATTAGGAGGTGGATGATGGGCAGCAGCCTTGGCCTTCTCACATCTGGTCCTGCTTCTCCAATTAATCACAATTAAAGAAGAGTCAGAGAGCTAGATAAGATCAGAGATACTGTAGGAGAAAAACTTTCTCTCTGTTTTGTTTCATTTGGTTTCTCAATGTCTGTTCAAGGTCACATGAACGTGCATTATGTTTGCAGGCACCAGGACACCATGAGTACGTGTAATTGTGACAGAGTGAAATAATTTTTCAGGACTGTTAAAATGCATTGTGGTAACATGAGAGGTTAAAAATCCTTATTTCATTTAAAAGTAGTGATTTCATGACATTAACATGCTTTAAAAAGTCAGTTGATAAAACAAATTTGGGGTGCATTTTCTTCCATTAACATGAGTTTTGCTTCAGATATGATCTATTTTGGTGATTGGCTGTGATCTTTCTGGAGAGTACATCTATTCATCTGTGCTTGATTGCTTTTGTCTCCACCCACAAGCTTAGGTGGGAGCAATGACCGTAGATAACCGGACAAACCCTGCTCACTGGTTTCTACAGAGAGCTTTTGAAGCCGAGTTTTCCTCGAACTGCGCAGCACCATGTTGCAAAGAGGTGGGACAAAGCTGTCAAAGCCAACGGCAGATCCAATGGCTAGCTCTGATTCAAGCAGGTCAAATAAATCTGGACATCTGATTGGTCAGCTTTATTGGTAAATAAAAAAATATCTGATGTGGTACCAACAGTGCAGTTGTCATGGATATAACGTCTAACTATACCGACCAGAACCGATTTTTGTACCAGGCTGTAAATATGTTTCATTCTGCTGCAAAGTAGTCCATTTCAACATGGAACACGGGGATTTGCTCTGTTTTGGGGCCACCACCTTGTGATCAGTGGAGGAACGGCATCAAACTGCACTTCCTCGTTGGGCTTCAACCCAGAAGTGTGATGGTTGCAGCTTGGGTGGGAGCTGTGGTGCTTCTCTCATTCCAGTAAAGGCCACATCGTGATTGTTTCCCCTTTTTCAGGTGAGCAGTGCTTGCAGCATGTTTTTAATGTTTCTGACTCTATTAGAATAAAATCTATGAATTTTAGTGGTACGTAGAAAGAGTTTTGTTGAGTTTCAGCTGTGCAGATATGTAGCGGTAAGTACGTGCACATGTCAGCCAAACAGATTCCCAGAAGATTTAATGTAAAATTTTCAAATTTTTGTGTGCATTTATTTTATTTAAAATGCATTTCAAAAGAAAATGTTTTTAAAATGCTTTCCTATGTGCTGTATTTTACTTTTATTGTCGAATGCTTGTATGTTTGAAGAAAAGACGCTGAATGAATGAACGCACTAACTCGCGTCGTGATTATTTTTCCCCCTCTTTCAGAGGTGTTACATAATCCCGGGTTGATCTACATTTGTTCCTTCAGCAGCCAAAACATTTTAAATTCTACTTATCTTCATGTCTACAGTATCTCTAAAATCAGTCAAGCACATGGGACTGTGCGTTCAGTCGTTGGTCTCTCTAGTGCTATTTTCTGCCTTCTTTCTTCTGTCCCTCTCCCCCATCTCTGTCTTTTGCTGAGCTTGTAATTTTGGAAGTGTAAAATCCATGATAAAGACAGCTGTAAAAAGCCTCACTTGCTTTTGGTGAGAGCAGTAGAAAATATGCTTGCGCTGCCGGGTTTGGGATAAATCTGCTCAGCTGCTCTAAGCTTCCGCTCTTGGTCATTATCTCATAATGTATTTGATGATCTCGCTCTATTTATTTTGGATGTATATTTATGAAGTGTTTTTTTTGACATCTTTACTTATATTGTGGAAAACTACGATGAAAGATAGCTTTGAAGTTTAATTTCTTTGTATTTTCCTGACCTCAGTCTTTTTCTTCTATACCAGCTCATATTATTTTATCTGTCCCAAACGTCATCTTAATCAGGTCTTCTTGTTCCTTCAACTTTGTCAAACTCACAGCAGTGTCAAATGTGAACTGTGCTCCATGATCTTATGCCCTTCTAATTCACATGAACAAAGTGAAATCAGCTGCCCGTCATTTAAAAATAACCTCAGTCACCTTGAACCTTGGAACCTGGTTACTTCTTCCAAAAGGTTCCTTGATATTTCAAATTAAAAAATTTAAAAAAAACAGTCGCACTTGAAAACAATGAGTGAACATTTTGAACGTCAGGTGATGCTATTAAAACACTTCACTAAAGTGTTTTTACGTAGTTACATAAAATTGTGGGACTTTTTTGGGTGGAGATGGCTTCTCCACCGAAAAGTCTGGTTCCAAGAGCATCTACGCGTGTACGCTGCAGGTGGCGCCTTTGCTGTCTCTGGGGTTTATTCTCAATGTTGCAGGTTGTGTCCCTCTGTAAGTACACCACCAACAGCTAGACAGCAGTGTGACAGCTAGACAGGTTCTTCTGCAGCACTATAGCTCACTTCCTTTTGTTTACTTCCTGTCTACAGCTCAGTCATAGAAATGGATTAAATGAAGTGTATCATACATGAACTGGAGCTGATAAATGTGACGTATTAGTTGTTTTTACTGGCAAACTTCTACCCAATTTGAAGACCACAAATAAACCCATTAAGTGGACCAATCACATTTGTGGTTCCGTCTTGACGTGACGAGCAGTTGCGTTTGGAGAGAGGTGCACGTCAGGGTACGATGTAGGCTGTGGCGTACGGCTCATTCCCACTGCATAGCTACAGTGTTGCTTTTACTCAGAAGTATAAATCTGTTTTCATAAAAGCTTAACTTTTATGCATTTTAATAAAAAGCAAAACAGTTACTATTGTTTAATATTTTATTAAATCAAACAACTGAACACAGAACCACAGCAAACAAAGAAAATAAATAAAGTCAACATTGAGACATTAAGTCTTTAGCGCAGGTTGGCGTCCAGAAAAACTAGATGCCTCAGCTTGGATGGGCTGATACGGTTTCTCCTCCATGATTATTTGTCCTCTTTTTGAGGAGACCCTCTTCGAGGGACCGAAGTTGCCACAATGCAGTTTTCCTACCGTTACCTTAACTGGGCCTGGGTAGTCTGAAGCCTTGGCCTCCCACGATTTCTGTGGGTCGTCAGCTCTTTGGGTGAAGGGCTCCGTACCACAGGACCTGACCTCCTGCTGCTCTTTCATTAAAGAGCCTCCACACGGTAGAAACTTGTGGTTCCTTGTGGTTCAACCCCCCTCCAACTTCTTCTTCTTGGGCCTCTGATGGAGGAGCTGACAGGCTGCTGGGGTTGCATCTTGCTGCTGCAGATATTCTGCCTCATCCACAGCTCTGCTGTCGATAAATGCTGTTCCTTTTTAACCGTAGGTTCAGTGCAGCGGTTTCAGAAAGCACAGTGTTGTACTCCATTCTCAGAAATCTTCTGTCCATGGTTGAACAAAGAGCAGAGGCCAGCTCCTTTACTTTACCCTTGTAGAGAGGAAGCCTGTTGGAGGCTGTGACGTAGCTGAAAAAGAGAAAACAGCAAATATGAAAATTAGAAATCACTGTTTGTGATGTGATCCTGAATCCTGAATGTGATCCATTGCTGATTTTACAATTAATAAATAATTTGAGTGTCATAAATAATATTTTGCTATTTACTGCTTTAACTTTATAGTAATAAAGTAAAAACAAAGGTACGTTTCTGCACTTATTTCCACAGTGTCCTCCTCTAAGGGCTCCAGAATGGTGCAGATTGCTTTACTGTCTCCCATTCTTCTCAACTTAAGAGTTTCCACAGGAACATTGATGACAGCCAGGGTGGAGATGATACGTTTCAACATATAAAATGTCGAGTTCCACCTTGTAGCACACTCCTGTTTGGGCCTTAGCTCTGGCATCCCCATCTGGCATCACGCAGACTTCAGCTTCTCTGTGCCAACTGTGCTTTTGTGGAAAAACTCTACAGTAGCCTTCACCTTGTCCACAATTGGTTTCATCACCCTCAGCGCATCTTTAATTATTAGGTTTATTGTGTGCACAAGACATGGGGGATGGGTCCACTGCAAAATTTCTATGGCCTTTATTATGTTTGCGGCATCGTCAGTAACACAGCAGTCCACTTTGTCGTCTACTTGCCATCCTTTTGCCACTGTTAGTAGCTCCTCTGCCAGGTTTTCTGCAGTATGTCTCTCATAAACTTATAACAGTCAAGAAGGCAGGATGAAATCTTAAAAGTTTTCAATAAAGTGACAAGTGACAGACATGTATGAGCATGTTGTGCTACAGTCAGTTGTCAGGCAAACTGCTGAAGCGTTTTTCACCCTGTCTTACCAGAATGCACGTTCAGTGTTTCATAGTCCTGGTATAATTTTTTGGGACAAGGTTTTTCTAGTGGGATGAACATATATAGGGTTTAAGGCCTGGACAAATGCTTTAAATCATTTGTCTCCACAATGGAAAAAGTCACTGAAAGTCACTGGTTGTCATTTTAGCCCCACATGAACACTTACTGTATCTGTTTGACTGGGGTTATTTGTTTTGGAATAAAAGTGCTTATTTTGATCTAAGCTGCAGAAGGATGTGGTATACCTGAAGTTTTCAGCAAGACACTGGATACTGCAGCAAAAGAACTTGGTCAGGATCAGTGGATGGTGGAGAGAGAACTTTCCTCTTTCCTCCAGTTGCACAGATGGGTGAATGGTTTTTAAATGGTTGTGCAGGTTTGTTGTTGACCCTGCTCAGACAGATATTTTCAATATGCTAATTCTCCACTCTGCTTTTACAATCTACAGTGCAGTTGAAATGTAGCCATGTGCTGCTTCTCATTCGTTTTTTGGTCATTTTACTTTTTCCCGAAGTCTTCATATTTAAATTGGCCTACAGCGTCAACAAAAAATCCAACATGGCCGACACACAACAGTGAATGTGGTAGGGAACACCCAGAACAACAGACATGTTTGCAACAGCACTGCAGACCGCGTAGAGAGAAATCCTGCTGAAATTATTTTTTTCTCGTTGTTGTCCAATGCCAAATTTGCTAAAACTGGAATGGGCTGTGTGCTAGACACATAAATGGCGAAAAAGCAGAAATGCATGTAAGATACGTTTTTTTAACATCTTCACAGAACATTGTATAGTTTGGAATATTGTACGTCATAGGCAGGAATGCTGTAGGAGTAAATGACTGCCTTGGAAAACCTCTGCCTCCACGCTGTCAAAATTATACATTGATATTTGTGTCTAAATCTTATTAATTATTAATAATTATTAATTTCAATTAAAGTTTGATGATAGATGGTTTTATTCCTCCACAACCCCTCCATTTTCAAAATTCAACTTTTATTTTAGTATGTACTCACCTAGCAAGATGTTAATGCAGAAAAGTGAAGCTGAATGACTCTACGGTGTTGGAGTATTTGTACGCGCTGACTGTCCCTGCAGAAGCTTCTGTTTTGCTATGAGCGCATAAAAAAGGGTATCTCTGCGTCTCAGAGTAGCTGAAGGACATGCAGAAGTCAACGCCCAGGTTCCCCACTGTATTTCACCTCCTGCTTGCTTTCCTGATGGGACTTAAGAAGTCATTTAGGTGCGCAATTCATGTTTGATGACTTTATTGATTTTCCTTTACCCTCTTTTCTCAAGCTCCCTTTCGATGCCTTTTTTTCTGCTTCCTTGCTTTCCTTTTCTCCTTTCCAGCCTGCTGCTCTCTATTGACTGAAGTGACCCCACAGTTGCCTTCTGATATATCTCCAACACCCCCCCCCCCCCATGCTTGTTGCTACTGGCTACCATTTTCCAGCTCGGCAAATAAAAGCATTGGAGACCTTTTCTTTCCATTACCATTCATCACAACATTGTGTGGAGTGTAAAATGTGCTGCTTCTGTTTGATCAGCGAAAATGTTCCTCCACAATGCAGGGCACACTGTCGTAAAGCGCTGCCATACCTCCACGTAGCTGCAGTCCTCAGATCGGCTCATCTTCCCATCCACCTGCAGCAGATATGGATATTTTTCAGTCTGAGAGGGTTGTAATATGTGACATAATATAAATCAGGATAAATTGCCTGCTGCAACCTCCAGAGAGAACATGGGAAGAAAACACCAGTACCTTTGAAACCTTTAGGATTAGTTATTTCATTTTAAATATTACCGAAAACCAACATTTTAGGTCCTAAACGATGAAGAAGGTTTAATGAATAAAAAGACTATTATGTAGAGAGAAAAATGATCAATTTCTTATAATTGTCATGTTATGAAACTCACACAGATGTGTGTGATGCAGATCAGTCTGCAGTCTGTGTTCTTTGACTAAAAGTTCACACATTTGCCAGTGATTATGTGGAAAATGCTGTTCATAGTTCTTGTGAATTTAGACCATATTTTATAAGCTTTTGTGCAAGTTAATTACATGAGCTGCGTTGGTATGGGGTTTAATCATTTCTTTGATTAATTACTTGGTGGCCCTCTAAAAGAAGCTTGTTTTTCTCACTTTATTTAAGCTATTTTCTGGTTGATATTCTCTCCTTTTGCTTCATATAGACATAAATCTGATAAGTACTTTAGCTCAATGGAGTTTTTTCATGCTGGTACTCTTGCTAATGCTGTTGCTGCAATCTGTTGAGTAAATTGAAACAGTAAAAGGTTTTTAATTGTAAATATCTGGTATATTATGTTTATCCTTAAAATTGCTATATTTAGAGAAAGCAGCTAATATAACACGTTTTCCATATTTCTGTTTTTGTAAAAAAAATTTTAAAAAAACATTCTTGTCCTGTGATCATAGTGTGTTAGACAAGTACAACCTGTGCCATTATTTATTCAACAATACTGAAGTCAACATTATTCGTAGACTGTATACAAAGTGTATCTGTATTTCCAGAGTCTGAACTAAACAAGGTGAAGCTGCGTTTCACGTTTATGCTCCTAAAATCTGGAACAGTCTTCCAGAAGATGTGAGACAGGCCTCAACTCTGACAATGTTCAAATCCAGACTGAAAACAGTTCTATTCAGCTGTGGAGACGATGACTGGAAGGATTTTATCTGCACTCTTCGTTTTCAATTAAATTATTATTTTTATGTTTTATGGAATGTTTTTATTTGCCTTCTTGTGATTTTATGTATCTGTAAAGCACTTTGAATTGCCTTGTGTACAAATTGTGCTATATGGTCACAGCATCCGGTCACGTGACCCTTAGATTTGTAGAGAGCCGCTGAAGCCCATTTTTCCCCGAACTGCACCATGTTGCAAAGATGCCGGACCAGCAGCACCAAGAAGCTGGCTGGAACACACCCATCATGTAGCTGTTTGTCAGATGCTTCTTCGGCTAATCCAGGCGTGTTGGACCGGCAGCTCGTCTGAACTGAAAGAGAACAGCTGTTTGTGGAAAATCACTGCACGACTCTTCTGATTAGAATTATGTTGGGAGTCGCAGTTAATCATTCCAGTAGCGGGACCTCTGATATGAACTGGGCCAACCACAGTAATCTGTTAGTGTAATCCACACAAGCATGAGAAAACATATTCTCTTTAAAATATGACCATGATCTGTTACGTTTTATTCACAGATCAGGAGTCAATTTAAAGCTAAGTGCTTCGAAGCTTAATCGATTACAACAATGGCTAGCTGTTGAAGCTAACAGCAGAGCTAATGGCTAGCTACCAGTCAATCACATCAAATTACATCCTGGCATCTGATTGGTCAGATTTATTGCATAATACAAATTCTACAAATATATATTTATCTGAGGTGGTGCATTAAAAAAATAAAAATATAAACCATACCCTGTACTGTTGTCATAAATGTAATATGTAACCACAGATGAAAGAAAATGATTTTTGGAGCAGGCTGTAAATATGTTTAATTCTGCTGCAAAGAAGTCCAAAAAGAAGACAAAGACCTGTCTCACACCAGCCAAGAGATCTTGATGATTCCCCAGAAGGCAGAAAAAAAATGACTGCAGTGATTAATATTGCTTAAGTAGCAGTGGACAAGAGACAACAGCTGTGGGGAACTTCTGCGTCGGAGGAGCTGCTGACCAAGTGAACGTGCACCACAGGAGTGGGTCAGCGAGTCTTACAGGCGGTTCCACTGTTTATGATTGGAGGGGCGTGATTCTGTCTCAGCCTCTTTTGATCCGGGGGTGTGATTTACTCATGAGCGTGAGACGTGATTCAAAGGTTAAAAATTTAATTATCATGTTAGTTAAAATTTGGATATTCAAACCTCATTTACACAGGTAGGGGAAAAGGAACTAATTAAGGCTGAGGACTGGTGGATGGACCCGGGCTACTGAAGAGATCTACTGTTCAAAATTATTCAACCCCCAATGCTGTAAAGGGTTTTAGGGAATTCAGTGTACATTTGTAATTGTGTTCAGAATGAAATCTTACAAGCACTTTTTAAAGAACCAAATGCAACTAAAATGACATCAATTCTTTTTGTAATACAGTATTAAATGTCTTTTTTGTGATTTTTTCATTGACACAATTATTCAACCCCTTAAAGACTACCACTAATAAGAACAGAGGTTCATTCAAGTGTTTTTGATCAGGTACTGAAAACACCTGTGGATTTCAACGAGCAGCAACCAATAGGCAGATTTAAAATGACTGTGATATTCAGCTCTTCTAGACATTTACTGGTGAGTTTACAAACATGGTGAACTCAAGAGAATGGTTCAGGAAGACAAGAGAAGAGGTGATTTCTCTTCACAAGAAGGACAATGGCTATGAGAAGATTGCAAAGATGTTAAACATTCCAAGAGACACCACAGGAAGCATCATTCGCAAATTCAAGGCAAATGGCACTGTTGAAACGCTCGCTGGTCGTGGCAGAAAGCAGATGCTGACTTTGACTGCTGTGTACTACCTGAAGCGCAAAGTGGAGAAAAGTCCCCGTGTGAGTGCTGAGGACCTGAAAAAAGATTTGTCAGATGCGGGTACTGAAGTTTCAGCTCAGACAATAAGGCGCACACTGCGTAATGAAGGCCTCCATGCCAGAACTCCCACGTGCATCCCCTTGCTGTCTCCAAAGAATAAGAAGAGTCGACTGCAGTGTGCCAAAAGTCATGTGGATAAACCACAAAAGTTTTGGGATAGTGTTCTGTGGACTGATGAAACAAAATCAGAACTGTTTGGGCCCACGGACCAACGCTATGTTTGGAGGAGGAAGAACAAGGCCTATGAAGAAAGGAACACTTTGGCTACTGTGAAGCATGGCGGGGGGGTCAGTCATGCTTTGGAGCTGTTTTGCTTCTGCAGGTACAGGGAAGCTTCAGTGAGTGCAAGGTACCATGAATTCTCTTCAGTACCAGGAGATATTGGAAGAAAATGTGATGCAGTCCGTCACAAACCTGCGGCTTGGGAGACGTTGGACCTTTCAACACGACATTGATCCCAAGCACGTAGATCGCTGCAAGACACTTGTGTCAAGCTATGCTTCACGTTTAAAAGATGTTAGAACTGGAAAAGGGTGTTGTACTAAGTACTAAGAATGAATTTCACTTGGGGGTTTAATAAAACTGATAATGATGTGAGCACAGAAAAGACATTTGTGGTTATTTCATTATAAATGTCATGTTATATTTGTCTGACTTACAAGTGCCTCTCTGATTTAATTGTAAACAAGATGACTGAAATGATCAAAATCAATGTCAAACTGGTCAAAACACTCAATTTCAGTGGGGTTGAATAATTTTAAACACAACTGCACCAAAGAAAAAGAAGCCAACTTAAATCATCCAACATGTGGCAGTCACACAGTCAGTGAAGTAAGCAAGTCATGGCAGGAGGATGCATCACTAAGTCACCAGTACCAACACCATCAGCCTCCAGTAACTAAAAACGATTAAAAAAATAAAATGAAACCATTTACCAGCGTTACGACAGGAGAAAACAAAACAATAAAGCTTAATTAAGGCAATTAAGACAATTACAAAACCAAATCACTCAACTAAAGTAACAAATGGACTTTCATAAAACAAGTAACTAATTCATGCTTTCACTTTCATGCATCCAGTATGGGGCAGAGCCCAATTAAAAATGATATCTTCCATGGCAAAACAGTTGTGAGACTGCAGTGTGATGCTGGGAAGGCCACCAGCAGCAAGGGTTAGCAGCGAGGGTTAGCAACAAGGTGATGCTGCAAAGGCCAAGTGGGGGTAAGCAGATGCACCGCAGAGTCAATGGAGGCAAAACAGGATAGCACCACGGCACGCACAGGGAGCATGTAGTAGCAATGGGCAAATGTTACCTGAGCTTTGGAGCGTGTATCGAGAAATCCAGGAAATCATTAATGAAGCATGTATCGAGGCTTGCTTCTGCAAGAGCGAATGATGACTCTGATGACGTCTGAAGCCTCAGTGATTCAGAAAGTGGTTTGAGTGTTGCTGCAATTTATGAACATTATATAAAGTGCAATGGACCCCCGCAAACTTTGCGTGCCATCTTTAGTATTTGCCTGTTAGTTAATGAAACTTGCTATCATGGAGCCTGGAAAAAGGAGAACAATTTCTCCTTTGTGGCAATACTTGGAGCAAATCTCTCCCAGTAAGGTATTACACATAATATGTAATGAAATGTGTTACCATAATATCCACAAGTCGTTTCTTTCATTCTAAGGTGAAGTGTTTGCTGTGTGCCAAGCAACTGGGGTACAACAATAATGCCTAACCCTAACACCTGAACACCTCAACTTGTCATGAAAATAATGAGGGGAATGGAGCTGGACCAGTAAAGGTGGGTGTGCTTTCCCATTTGTCACATTTGTTAATTAACCGTTATAATAATGACATTGACATTGAGGCCATGGTTCTTGACCGGAAAACGGTGGTTTGTTCCCTCCAGACTGGTGTAGAGTTCTTGCCTCAGGTGGAGGAGTTTAAGTGTCTCGGGGTCTTGTTCACAAGTGAGGCCTTAGCGATAGGGTGAGGAGCTCTGTTACCCGGGAGGAGCTCGGAGTTGAGCCACTGCTCCTCCACATCAAGAGGAGCCAGCTGAGGTGGCTCAGGCATCTATATCGGATGTCCCCTGGACGCCTCCCTCGAGAGGTGTTCCAGGCATGTCCCACCAGGAGGAGACCCAGAGGAAGACCCAGGACACGCTGGGGCGACTATGTCGCTCGGCTGGCCTGGGAACGCCTTGGGATCCTCCTGGAAGAGCTGGAGGAGGTGTCTGGGGAGAGGGAAGTCTGGACATCCCTGCTCAGGCTGCTGCCCCCGCGACCTGGTACCGGATAAGCGGAGGAAGATGGATGGATGGATGGATGGATGGAAAATGTAGATACTGGTGTGCGTAACAGGCTGAAAATGTCTAAAGCAGGGGTCACTAACTGGCGGACTGAAGTCTGGATCCAGACCGAGACACCGTTCTATGCGGACCCAGACTCATAACCAGTAAATTACTGATGCAGTTTTAAATTTTGTCTGGACACTTCTGTTTTCACCAGCACAAATTTTGTTGTCAGCTTTACTGGTTCAGCTGACCAGGAAATGCACCGGCCAATGAGATGTGAGTTAAGTCATCCCGTGTGATATTACACAGCCAATCAAATAACACTGTGGCTCTGAGCAAGACAGAGGCTAGGGAGTGGGAGACAGCAGGCAGAGAAGATGGAGAAGCGAGTGAGCGAAAGGCGAAAAAAAAGTAAGAGACGGCCAGAGAAAAGCAAGTACTCCTGGCACTCTCCAAGAAGAGAAAAATAAACAGAGCTTTCAACCCAGAATGGACAGACTCCTTCATGTGCTGTTGTTTAGTGTGATCTAGTAGATCTGTAGATGGATCAATGTCTGCATGGAATCAACATCTGAATGTCAAATCAAATAAAGGAAAACCATTCAAAAACATTTCAAAAATATTTATTCACACTTAACATTAAATCATACAGATAAGATTTAAAAAAAAAGAAAAGAAACAAAATGTTTTTTGAAACATTATGCATCTTAAAAATGGGTGCAAATGTAATTTGAGAACAAATAAAATAAAGTGAAGCAAGACTTGAATATATTCCTTTTTAAACTTCTTTAAATAAATAAATAAATAGCTGAACAGTTCAACAGTCTCTCTTTCTTTCCCTCTTCTCCCACTCTCTTAATTGAGCTGGAGATTGTCCTGCAAGGATTTTAAACCTGAGCTGGAAGGGTTTCAGGGCCATTCTCATACACATGTGCAGCTGCTCACCTGAGAGCCTGGAACCATATTTAGTTTCACGTTCATTGTGGAGAAAGCCGCCTGACAACATGGCCAACATGTCTACAGCCACTTTCCTTAGACCTGAGAAAGTTGTCTCAGAGACCATTTGGAGCCAGAAAGTGACAGGGTCACTACGTCCAAACTGCTTTCTCAGGGCCACATCTGCTTGGAGATCAAACAGCTGCATCTGGAGAAACCCAGCATCTGTCCACCTGAAAGCCCCTGAGACCCTTCCAGCCCAGGTTTAAAGTCCTTGCAGGACAAGCTCCAGCTAAGTTCTCTCACTGGAATATTCAAGTCATTGCTTCATTTTATTTTATTTGTTCCCAAATTACTTTTGCATCCATTTTTAAGATACATAATGTTTTTTTTTAAAAATCATTTTTTTTGTTTGTTTATTTTTAAATTCAAATCTGATCTCCATGATTTAATGTTAAGTGTTAATAAATATTAATGAAATGTTTTGAATGTCTTTTTGTTTATTTGATTTGACATTCAGATGTTGATTCTATGCAGACGCTGATCCATCTACACTATTTAGCTCACAGTAGCTCAGACAGCTTTTTATTGAACATAATTATGCCTTGTTCTTCATTTAATTGGACCCCCACCCCCAACAGAACCCAGAGGAACTTTGATCTTTTTCAAGAATGAATCGTCATCTTGTTAATGGTTTTCATTTTCACTTCAAATTGTGTGACATTTTGCATGAGGGGTGTACAATACACTTAAAATATTTTCACATTTCTTCTGCTGTTTTCCCAAGAGAGTTAAACATCAGCTAAACTTAACCCTCCTCCATCTTTTTTTCTTTTTAAGTTGATCAATTCAGACTAAAAAACAAACAAACAAACAAAAAAAAAAACAACAACAATCAGGTGATGAACCACAGGGGTATGTCCATCTTGTCTGTGAGTGTCGTAGGTATAATTTGTCACAGTGCAAAAACCCCAGTGACGGTAATAATATTGAGGACAGCATTTTATTAGATGGCCCAGAAAGCCATGACAATGAGAATGACCCTGAAGCTGCTCAGAGGATCATATTTGCTGTTGAGTATTATCACTTTCAATTTTTCTCATGCATATCAAAGACTCTTTTACAACAAAGGTCATACAATCACTAAGCAATGGCATGGGGTGAGTTTTCAGAAATGGTATAGCTCTGTGCTCCTAAGATCCTGGAGCCTTGAGGGGGATTCAGTGGCCTTATTTAGATCGCCTGATGTTGTTTCTGACATCGCTTGTTATGTTCTTTTATCAGCAGCATGCGGAGTGACCCAGTCCATGATTCTGGCCAATGTCTTTGGAAACCTTTACATCTGAGGTGATCAGGTGATTATGTGAGATGTCCTCAAATGAAACAGCATAAGAAATAAAGGTGCAAGGCTGGTGTAAACAACTAAATTAATTAACCCTTATATGCACCTTTAAAAAAAGTTGTTAAAGAGCCTTTGAAACAAAAATGTGCTTGTAACAACAAGCCATAAAAAAATGTTATAAAAGAAACTATTTTTCAGTTTTTTTCTTTAATGTTTTTGAGTCAGCATCAATCCTAATCATAAATATCAAGTAAAGAGGAATTCTTAACACTTTTAACCCTTAAAATGACACGCTTTTCTCATAATGCAACCGCATTTTATGGTCTAAATAAATAAAATGACCATTTCCACGATTCCTTGCAGTTTAACGTATGTCGTGCACTGCTGTTTAATGGTATATAAGCTTTCAGCCTGTACGAGGACAAACACATCCCGTTTACGTCTCTCATAACAACATGTAATGAAACTAAAAATTCATTTAAATAAATTATTTATTTTCAGTGTACTTCATGCAAACTGGATTATTTATAGTCTGATTATTGCAGCCTGGTAAATATGAAAGATTAGCAGCAACATTTATGCATGTGCATTAGGTTTTGTTCAGTGTCATTGTTAATGACCATCACAGAAATCCATTCAAATCACTAGTTAGAACAGGATCAAAAGTAGTGATTTAAATGGATTATGAGTGCAAAGGGTGAATAATGTGAGTTGCTACTTCAGTTCACTTTGTTTACAACAGGCTAAAAAAAAAAGATCAAAAATATAGAGAATATTCAAAAATGCACAGCCTTACATATATCATCAATAATACACAAAGAAAAAGGATGAAATATGCTAGAAATGTAAAAGCCAAAAACACAAAAATGTGTTTGGGTGCATCAAAGGATGGATTAAATTAAATTACATTAAATTCAATTAAATCAATGCTCAAGCAATTTAGAAATCTGGTGTACTTTGGGCTATTTTTATGGCCTAATTTTTGCTGTAAAGTGGTCAAGGAAGAGGATCCTGTTTCCACTGACAGTCCACTACAGATCTCCAGTGGCTCCCAGAGAACAAAGTGTGTAGCCTTCATCTCGCTCATGTAGAGGCTAGGAAAGCTTCCATGCGTGAGACTCACCTGCTTTTCCAGAGAGCTGTGAGCGCCAGCACGCAGATGAGAAGTGAAGAAGGGCTCTCCCGGGTCCGCATGGCTGCTTCAGCACCTAAAAGGCAACGCAGTCGCCGAGATGAACGGAGCTTTACTTGCAGACATGCCAGTGGGTCTATATCTGACCTTTACAGCCCTCAGACATAGCCCTGGCAAATACTGATTTCTGGGGGTTCCCTCCAGCGTGAAAGAAATAAATAGAAATAGACGGAAGGAGAAGAAAAAGAGCCAGAGACAGCCGCTGACAGTAATTAGTATTCACTGACACGTCCCACGCTTTCTTTCACTTCACATCACTGTTACCAAAAATATGAGCCTGTGTCTTTTCACTCATTATACCATCTGACCAATTAAGCTGATTTCTTGCTTCTTTTTATTTAAGCATTGCATGTTGAAAATAAAGAGGGGGAAAAGGCTAAGACGCGAAATACTGTCGAGAGATGACGCCTCACTCCCACGCTCCTCAGCATTTCCATCGTTAACAGAAAATATTTAAGATAAATAAACAAACGTGCTTTGTGGCTGAGAAGAGAAACAGACACTCACCTCAAGTGCAGAAAAAAGTAGCTCCTGCTGCAGCTGGAATCGTTGTTGGTGCTTCAGAAAGTTAAGGGCAATTCACCACTTTATCTTGCTTTCATGAGACTGTTCTGAGGAGACTGTCACCAGAACAAAGCTGAGAGCGCTGCTGAAGTCATGGCACCAGCCAACAGGAGGACTGCTCCAGATATCAGCTGCCTTTCATGGAATCCGAGCATTTATTTCAAAATCTGGCCGAAGAAATAACAATTCATATGATTTAACGAAATGAGAAGAAATAACTAAAAAATAAATAAATAAAAACAACAACAAACAAACAAACAAGCAAAAGGAGAAAAAAGAGGGAAAAAAAACAAGAGTTGCAGGAGCTGATGTTGGTATTAAATTGCTATGTTCAGCATCCTCCTCGGCTTGCAAAAACGCGATGTGAATCGTGATCGGCAAGAAGCACATCTCAGTCCCCCCCATCTCCTCACAAAAACTACAAAGAGCATGCACTGGGTCCTAGAGGCAGTCTAGTTTGTCATGAGCCCCCTTCCATGATCTCAACTATTAAATGTAAAGAGGGCCTAATTTGTCATGTATTCATCTACAAAAAAAAAAACAAACAAACAAAAAAAGAGTCCCTCAAAAGATGTACTAATTAAACTTACAACTGCTTAACTTATTTATGAAAAGAAGCATATCATGTAAAAAGTAAGTAAGTCAAATAGGAGTCGGACAAGAATGATTTAGAATTGAATTTTAGAATTGAGATGTGCATGCATTTCAATCCTCAGACCTTTCTAACACATAAAATGTAGACTAGTATATTTTTTTTCATTTCATATTGAATATGTTAATGAAAATGTAGGTTTTATACCCAGTAAGAACTGTTGCTGGTGGGAAACCACATAGTCTAAATGTACACCAATCCTTCAATGAGACCTATTTACACCGATTAAAAAATCTAAAATAACACTAACGTCACCATCAGTTCCAAATGCATCATGACTGTGATGTTGCACACGTCGCTGTGGGGTTCTTTATAGAAAACCCAAAACCTATGATAGTTTTAAGATATATGAACATAAAAACACACAGTTAAAACCTTTAACACTATGTGCTATACCTGCTGCAACAAATGTTGCCGTACTGATCTTCTTGTGATGAAAAGATGCATGTAGGCATATAATTCCAATAATATATCAGTAGTAGACCCTTTATGTACAAAATATTTCAGGTATTTTACATCTCCTTCCAGAGGTACAGCTATAAGAAGTAAAGATGTCATGTGACCATTCACACTAGTTACATGGCATTGATACCATTTAGATTAGACAAATACAATTAACATTAACAGTTAACAATTGGTGTGATTGAACTGGTTAAGATTTTTGGACAAACAAAAAAATGCTAGGTTGATATTGACTTCAGAGACTTTGGAGGCTGTTAACACTAAATGAAATTCTATCAAGCCAACCATATATTGGAATTTTAAAGGTGTTTTTCTGTGTTGTGTGAGTGTTGGTGTGTTGGGAGAAGGAGGAAGTGGATGGCCGCCATGACACCTTTGCTGTTGTTAGGACGGTGTATTCTGGCAGAAGCAGCCACTCCGTTTAATAAGCTATTGTACTTTCAAGGTTTCCACCAAAAAGGATTTGTTTCTCTGGCTCACTTCAATTAAGCATCTCACACATGAAAAAAGACAAAAAAACTGAAAGAAAGAAAGAAAGAAATCAATCAATCAATCAATCAATCAATCAATCAATCAATCAATCAATCAGCTGGGCAAGCGAAAAGAGAAAATGAGAACAAAAACAGGATAACATGAAACAAAGAACAAAAAAAACAAAACATAAAACAATCATGGTGAGTTAAACACTAGTGAATAAAACTGAGTTTTAAGATGAGATTTAAAAACAGCCAGAGAAGGAGCCAGGCGTATGTGCAGTGGCAGCTCGTTCCAGAGCTTGGGACCAATTACTGCAAAGGCCCGGTCACCCCTGCTCTTCAGCCTGGAGGGAGGAACTATCAGGCGGAGTTGGTCGGCTGACCTAAGAGCCCTAGATGGCGTATGAACTTTTAAAAGACCTGACAAGTACGAAGGTGCAAGACCATGTACAGATTTAAAAACAAATAAAAGAATTTGAAAGTTGATCCTATAACAGACAGGGAGCCAGTGAAGAGCTGCAAGCACAGGTGTAATATGGTCCCGCCTTCGCGTTCTGGTTAGGAGGCGAGCTGCAGCATTTTGAACTACGGGACAGGGAGGAACAGCTGATGCATGCGTACAGAGCATTGCTGAAGTGCTTAAAGTCAAGAACAGAAAAAACTGGGAAGATAATATTCATATGAGAGTATAAATGTGTTAAATCAGTAATTAATATGGGTCTGATATGTAAAAATATCTGATGCAACAATTGGTTAAAATATAAACAATAGCACATTTAAATTACATGCAGAAAAAAACAGAAATTCTTATTTGATTCAATGGTAAAACAATACAAATATAACCAAAACATGACAGTAAAACGTTGTGAATGAGGAGAATGGATCCTGTTGAAGTAGTTTCAGATACCTCCAACAGATGGAACCAACAGGACTTTTCCTCATTACTTTCAGCAGGGATCAGGGAATTTTGCTTAAACCTGATAGTAAATTTATAGAAAAGAAGAAGCAACATGAATCAACGTGTCACGTATCAACATGAATATAGAGATCCCCGCTTCTAAAATATTTTCTTAACAGTGAGTAACATATAGTAATGTCACGGGCAAAAATATTGGAACTCACATGTTAATACAGTGTCTTTTTAGGCAATTACTGGAATCAAATGCTTTGTGTAGATCTTAGTGAGGCTTTTATGTAATTTGGCCCACTCCTCTTGGCAAGCTGCTCCCTTCTCTCTGGTTTGAAGGGTGATTTTTTGTTTCCCAACTGTGAGATTAAACTGACATCAGGACTCACAGCAGGCCGCTTCCTAATGGTCAAATGTTGTCTTATCATCCATTCTTCTGTACACTTAGATGTATGTTTCTGATTTCCTATCCTGCTGGAAGGGTCGTGACCTCCAGAGCTTGTTGATACTGAGCACTATGTTTCTCTCCAGAATGTGATCCAGAATTAGCAGATGCAATCACCAGAATATCAGACTTGTTTCCTCCAAGAAAATGATTTTCTTTTTGTGCAATACAAAAAAACCAAAATACATAAGGTGGTTGGTCAACTAAGACAGTGTTGATGATTGAAGACGGCTGTCTGGTGGGAGAAAAACTACAGATACAAATACTTATCACTTTAAGAGGAGTATCAATAACTCTGTCAAAGAAATGTCAAAAGATTTTTGTTAAGTAAGCAAGAATTCAGAATTTACTGAGGCCTCTTTGTTTTCAGAAGCCTGCAGATATGACTACGAACAAAATGAATTAAACTGAATGACTGCGTCTTTGGTTCTCTGTATGATCAACAATTGCTTAGAATGATATCTTTAGGATTTTTTTTGTGTGAGCTAAGATTTTATAGGGTTAGTCATTTATTTGTCAGCATAAAAAGGCACACATGCCAGGCAGAGATAAGAAATTGTTTGTATAAATAAATATATGCTGACTAAATATGTGGAGAACAGCATAATCCATGCACGTATAATGCCTACCAGAAGCTTCATCCTTACATAATCTTTTTTTTTTAGATGTGATACCTCTAGGAGCACTGGCTTTTGATTTTGATGATGTGCTATGATCATCAGCTGAATCTTATGCATAAATATATCCACATCCCTGTCTTTGGCTTGATGTGATACACATTTTATTCAGTGCCTTTAGTTGTTATTTTAATCTT
>JBAMYA010103914.1:0-20090 GCA_037176975.1 Arrhamphus sclerolepis | reverse complement strand
ATGAAAATGGTGCTATTTTTAATCTCTAGGTGACAGAATCGGCTTAGATACGTTGCATTGATGACTTTTTGAAGACACGACTACTTCAGTATATAAATCAGCAGGCTATGTTCCTGTCATTTTGACTGAAAACAGATCCACACTGATGGCTACATGAGTGCTGACCCTGTGTACTTTGCTTGGGGTAACTGGAGGAAGCCATAGCAGTGGGAAGACCAGGGGCCTCATTTATAAACACTGCAAACACATAAAACAGAACCTGAGAGTTGTATAAGTCACTTTCCACGCACAGTTCTGTATGTATATTAAAATAAAAATCCAAAAAACTTGATGGTAGAATGTGTGCACCTGTATACCAAGTCTGTATCTTGTGCAAGTCTTCAATAAAAGACTGGAGGAGTGATAACCCTAATTCTAACCCTAACCTATATTTTGAAGTGGTGAATTGAAGCTATGTTCATCTCAGACATTTAATTCCAGTTCATGTCAGACTTGTAGCTCTGCGTAATCATAAACGGCCAAGCCTGCAGTAACATGCGTGTCTTCTTGGAGTGATCCATTCCATGAACACTCAGCGAAATGGATTCAAATATCAGACTGATTGATGCATTAATTGTGAAAATGTGTGTATCAATCAGTCTAATCTCTGAGTAAATAAGGAGTGACGCTTGTGCATAATGCTGTGTAATAGAGAGAGAGAGTGTTTTAGGGACCACCAAGATTTCCCAGCCCCTGATGATGACTGATAGATATATATCTTGGATTTATGTGCTGAACTGGGTCCAGTGCCATACAGATCGCAGCACTGGAACCCGACACTTGATGTTCTGTGGTACTTGGGTAGGCTCTATTGTAGCCATAGAAACACAGGAGGAAAAGAACTGTGCTTGAATTGATAAAATGCATGGGATCAAAGAATATTTATCTTTTAACTCCCAAGATATGAGAGCCCTAACCTGGCTAATTACAGTGTCCTAACTGGTTTCCATTTTGGTACATTCACATCTTATGAACAAGCCCATATGGAGTTTTCATTCTTTCTTTTCTTTCTTTCTTTAAATGGTGAGATTTAATGGGAATATGTGGACTTTATTTGGAAGCATAAAACAGATCAGAGGAGAACAGAACCTTTGTTTTAGCCCTTACAGTTCTTGATATAAGCCAGAATGTAAATCTCAATAGCACTACCTAATGACTTTTATGGAATCTTGAATCTATATGCTCTGTTCAGTGCATAAGTTCTGCTGGTCAGGGATTTTTAAGACACAAAATAAAAGGAATATAATGCTAATCCTTAAACACAACCATAAACAGCAAAAAAAAAAAGAAGAAAAAAGGTAGTTTACAGTCAAATGAAAGTCACAACTGTAACAACAAGGTAATGCAATCAAAAGACAAAAACATTGTTAGAATTACAAAACCATCTACTTGGGTATCATACCTAAAGGAAAAAAAGAGACTGAATTTGAATGCATAGTAAAACACTCCGAATATACATCGCGGTCAATAGAAGTGTTTGATCACATCTATATTTTAATTTGAATCATGGAACATTTAGGTCCATCTGGCTGATTGGCCTCAGTGCATTTACAGAGATGGAAATACGTTAAATGATGTGATGTTAGTTCATTTAGATTTGTAAAAGTAAGCAGTAGAATCTTAAAATCAATTAGGTGAAAACTGGACAGAGAGCCAGTGGAAAGAGTCCAAGACCAGAGTTATACTTTTTTGGTTTCAGCAGTTGTAATGCAATGTACAAGTGTTTCTAGATCGTTTAGGGGGCAATAAAGCGTTACTTTGCCATTTACTTCTATTTGGAAGAATGCCTGGTAAACACACTGATCAGCTTATCATATAAGAGCTGCCATAAACCATACTCAGAATTTTGACTGCAGAGTGAACAAATGTGACCGAAAGGCTAAGAGTGCCAAAAAAACACTACACATACAGATGCTTCACTCTTTGCCTCCGTTCGGCTCTGAGTCTCTGATGTTTTTCTGAATTGTTCAGTAAAATGTCAAGCTGTAAATATCAAATGCACAGTGTTACAGGTCAGATCAATCTGCATGCTGACAGGGCTGTATAAATCTGGAAAACTGCTTGCACCCAATTAGCATGTTCCAAAAGACTGTCAACAACTAAATGACACAGGACCTGCAAAAGCACCAAATGAGCTTCATAATCTTTTGATGGTGCAATCTAAGAAGGGTCACAGTTTTAAATTGTTGCTACCTTTAAAGGGATACACCAGCATTTCGGGAATTACTCCAGAGTTCAGAGTGAGCTCCAGAATTTAATAAGAGGGATTTTACAAAACCTTCTCCTAGCTTAGCATAGTCACTGGATGTGAATTGTTACACCTCGTCTAAATGGGGAAGAAATCAATTTCAAAACCACTACAATATTTATTTGTTGTGTTTTGTGAAAATATCTTATGTAGAAATAGAGACCCAATAAAATGAGACCCAAAAATATTTTAAGCAGATGCATGCAAGGTATGTGGTTCCTAGTGGACCTCCAACTTCAACTGCGTTTTGGATGCAGCTTTGGTAGCAACACCTGACATGAGGGTGGATAGATAGATTTGATCAGAATGAGTGTAAGTTGAAACTAGATATCATCATCATCATCATCATCATAGGTTAGCTTGTGCTTATAGCCAGCCAAACTGGTAACTGAGTGTGTTCCAGCTAATTTTCCAGGACGGCATTTCCAGTTATTTAGCCTATCCATATTTTGGATTAACTGGCGTTAAATGGTGGAGACTCCTGCCAATATGGAGCCACCCAGAGTTGGGAAAAAAAGAGGCTTCATAAGCACTCTTCAGAAAACTTAAGGGTGGTGTCACAAGAGATTTGTCCAATTATTTTTATCCAGTGTATCACTTTGTCAGACTGCACTATTGGATGTGGAGAGGTAAACAAAAACAGGATATATATATGCTCTTGCCATACTCTGGGGCTGAAAGCAAATAAACAAATTTCCAAAATCTTGACACATTCTTTTAACCGCATAAGGTGAGAAAATCTTTTTCTCTCTGTCTCTCTTCCTTAGTTGCAAGGTTTTTGGCTGACAGCATTATACAGGTGACAAAATATATAACGGTGTGATACAGCACAGGGATGCGGTTGTCAAAGTCTGGCAAACACAAAATTGCCAGTGTCATCTTTTAAAATACACGCATAAATGCATTCTCTCCATGACCCACGCAAATAAACATGCACATGCAATCATATAAGTCCACTTTTTAATCACACATGAATGCACCTTAACAAGCTCTCACACCAGTCACTTACACTGAAGCAGTGCCCTGCCGCATGCTCCTGAATGGTATTACAGTGGCTCTCAGCCTGTTATGATCTCATTCCAGAAGCATTCAGCGGTGCCACAAAGCAATTCCAAGCACATTTCCAAAACACATTTCGCGGCGCCACAAAGTGTTACATCAATCACCTGGGGGATAAGGCGTAATGACCGACAGTCACTGTAATAGTTGATCCACCAGCCAAGGAAATGTGTGAGTAGAAGGAAAAGTGCACGTGTGAAACAGTTTATAGATGTATTTTTGTATGACCACCGTCGCGTACATGGGTGTGTCCTTGTACACAGAGCGGATCCAGGTTTTAGCTTTTATTTTGTTGTCACTCTTCCAGTCTACATTTATCATTCACTAAAGTCTCTGTATTCCCTCCCCTTCATCTGAAATAATCCTTCTGTAGTTGGTATGTGATTAAAATGTGCATGCTTACGACTGTCGCTGCTCTCTATTTTGTCTCGAAAGAAGACGCAAGGATGGGAGATGTCGGCCATGCTGGCAAATGAAGAGCTTCTTTGTAAAGATGATGGATAAGGAAGGGGGGTGGGGGTAAAGAAGGAATCAAAGTGAATGCAGAACCAGGAAGGATGAAACATTCAAACTGATCAAAGACTCTGAAAAGACAGCAGTATATAATTAGAATGGAAAAAGTGCTTTAATGTTTGTGAGGTGTGAGACCGGAAGCATGAGGAAGTGCGTGTCGGAGAAAACTCTGTGCAAACATTTGTGTGCAGTTGTGTGTCGGATAAAGCAAGTGAACGAGAAGATGAGATGATGTGACGGAAGATGAGTGGGCTGCCATCTGATCTGTAACTGAAGGTTCAAAAATATATCCAGATGTTTGTAATTCATATGGAGCATTTTACTTCATGGTTTGAGATCATTTTAAGGAGAAGGAAGATGATCAAACATTCTTTGTGTCTCACATTTTGTATTCTTCCTCTTACAAACAACTTTCTTAAAGGGGAGACATGACAGGCCCTTTAAATAGTACAGGACTTTAAGTAGCTGGGGATATCTTGTTGCATCACCTTAACTTAATTTATTATATGAAGCTAATATTGAACCGTTGTTGAAGTGCAAACAGGAGGACCTTGAAAGCTGGAGGTCATGACCCCCGTCTATGTTAGGTAAAATGAATATTCTCAAACCTCTCTACGTGTTCCTGGTGTTTTTGATATGGCTACCAAGGAAAACACTGAAGGAAATGATGGATATTTTAGTACTTTTATCTGGAATGGTAAAAATAAATAAATATAAGCCAGGCCCCTCCGCCAGGCCTGACTTGACATTAAGGGATATGTAGTTTTTTGTTTTTGGTTTCTGCCCTCCATGTGTGACAGAATTGCTTAGACTGGCCTGTGTCTAAGGGGCCCTCAATTGCCTCTGACAACATGGCTCCTGGGATCATTCAGGCACACAAACCCCTCTACCACAGTACGGTGGCATCTAAAGGAGGGACATGCAGACACATGGAGAGGAGTCAGCTGAGGTCTGTTCCCCTCTGTTTTAGTCTGCTGCCCCATAACCTGAATCTGGATCAGGAGATGGATGGATGGATGACAGAATCATCTCATGCAAAGAGTCTGCTGTTTCCTTTAAAGCAGAAGAGACCTAAATTGCTGGTGTGAGAGAAGGATATTAGAGGGTTTAGAGGGTCAACTATCCTCTTGCATTGATGTGGGGCAACGTGGGCCTTTTTTTTTTTTCTTTTTTCCAAATAACAAGAAAGAAGTTGCCCTCTGTCATCACCCCTGAAAAAGACTGCAACTACTGGGTGGAATGAAAAGGCAGTACAACAAACAAAAACATTTCAGTTTGCTATAGGATGAAAGAAATTCCTTTTAGGTTGCTGCACCATCTGCAGATTAACAAACCTAAATGGTGCAAGAATGAGACTGTTAGCCTGAGATTGTATTTGATGTATGTATGTATGTTTACTGTTTGGACTGCCAGATACCTTTCAAAAGATTTTATTTTAAGACATGTCTATAGAATACTTGACTTATAGATCTATGGTGTTTCATAAAGTATGGTCCCCATTCTTGGATAGTAATATAATAATATAGTATTCTTTGTATAAAATTATCTAAAATATAAGTATTTTTAAAAAGAAAATGTAAAAAACAAAAAACAAGACCCTGCTCATGAATTATATACTTGCAAGTTTAAGTGGGATGGCATAATCATGTTGGGATTGTTAGGTCTGAAAAAGTGTCATTCATGGATCCATTCACATGTGCAGGTCTTCGTGGCATCACAAACCCAGATCAGAGAAGAACTATCCAGGCTCTCAGACCTAAACTTCACCCACTTTCACATTGTGCAGCTTTTACACCTTTTAATAACTTATGTCTACAATCACTTTGAATGCCCGCAGCATGAATCGCAGCCTACGTTCTCGTAGTTACGTCAGTCTCCTCACACCTGAAACCTACAACTCCTTTGGTTGCTCCACGTTCAGCTTTCTGCTGCAGAAGACTGGAATCATCTGCAACAGACCCTGATTCATCCAACGCTTAGATTCAGTTCAGTCATTTATACAGGACCATTGAATTTGTTTTTTTTTACCACTGACTTATTAATATTTGTTACTGTATATGTTTTACATTGTTTTAGATCTGTTTATGTAGAATTGGCTAATCTGTGTTTTCTTTCTCATCATTGTAAATGGTCGTCATTGTAAATGTGAACTGGTTCCCAATGTTATTATTCTTATCGTTGTCATTTTTTCTGCTTTACCTCAGAGGTGAGCAGTGCAAAGCTGTTGGCAGGTTTCGAATAAGGCACACCCAGTGAAACTACATACATTAATAAATCTTAAATAATTCCCTACACCTCTCAAAGTACAGAAATTGGATATTTAAAATAAAGTAATCTTGCTGAACCTGCAGCCAGCAAGGTTGTGGCAAAACAAGATTAAAGTTGAGGATTGGCAGCTACAAAGCCCTGACCTCAATCCAGTAGGACCTTTTGAGGGCAGTACTGAAAAAACTTCAGCCCCAGTTCACCAGGATTGGGTCAACATCCCAGTGACCCGAACCAAGTTAAAGATTTTAAAGGAAATGCTACAAATACTTTTAACGCTTGTAGACTTTTGACCCACTGGGATTAAATAGAGAAATGAAAAGTCCCCCCCCAAAAAAACACTTTTGACTCCTATTACTATTTTGTTTCAATTGGTCCAAGATATGAACCGTAAAGTTTGATTTATTGTGGAAATATAACAGAGCTTAAATGAATTTGACCGAAGCGCATGTAAACCTTTGACAACAGCTGCATGTTGTGGGTTTATGCGGATGCAGCAGACTGTTTCAAAGCTGTCAGACACATTCACAGGCACACAAACACATGCTGCCTCTCCTGTGATCTTTTTGATACACCCTGCAAGAGGAACAGCATACAAAAGAGTCGTGCAACTTCTGCAGTCAGCGTAATTTCATCATCCACACAGTGAGCCTTTGCTTGACCATGCAAAAGAGAACGAGACTATTAAAACTTTTGAGTGTGCGTGGTCTAACTTGTCTTTTTTAAGCCATACTTTTCTTTTTGTATTTCATTACAGGTTGCAAAGGGAATATTACATATCTTGTGTGGTGGAATATAGTCGATGCTAATGTAGTAACATGAGCCCCACCCTGATTCAGTAGTTGGAAGTCGAGGTGAGATAGATTACAGACAACATGAAATGAGAGGAAAGCAGAAGAAGAAACACACAGAAGGAGAGTTTTTTTTTTCTCTCTGTCTCCGCTTATGTCATTCTGAGAAGGGCTAGTGTCATGCATGTCTTCTCTACTTATTTGGGGGTTTTCAGTAACACTCTAAGTGGAAATTGCTGTGTCATAGGATAAAGTGGGATGTGTCGCTCTCTGACAGGCACTATAGCTTCGAGAAAAGAGAGAATTCAAGGTTGGATCAGCAACAGCTGTCCATCCTGCCTTATGTTTGATATAAATTTTCATGGTTTCCACTTTATAATAATTTCTCTAACAAGATTTTTCATTGTGTCAACTCGAACATCTGTGCGCTTTCCCTCATGGATGCCTGGAAAACATTTTGTGCCTTGGCAAGTGCATGTTTGCCCCTTTTTGTTTACAGCAAACTTTCAATAAAGAGGAGTCTGGACATTTCTGATTTAGCCTTGCAGTTTTCCTGTTGACTATGTTGCAGCTACAGACAGGTCCTCTGATAAAAAAGGTATCACGAGATCAAAGTTTGATAGCACTTGTATACAAGTCTGCTGCAACCCATCAACTCAGTAGCCTCATAAGGCCCTCCAATCACTGTCAAGATGGCCACTTCGTTTTTGTTTTTTTCCCGAGGATTTTATTTGCTGGCTTGTGTGCTCAGTTAAACAGCTGCTTTCCCTAAATGAATGCTGCAGATTGCCCTGTTGATGATGATTCAATTATGTGAGTAACTGTGTTGCAGGGCAGCAATTACCTTTTACCTGTCAAAGTGACAAATAGCGTTTTGATTATCTTTGAACACATAATTGTCGCACTGAAAACCCTGAGTTTTAATGGGTCCCTTGACCATTGCATGGACAGAAAGGCAGACAGACCTTTTTTTTTGTGTGTGCGCGCGTGTCCTCGGATGATCTCGTCTTACTGTCCTCCTCCACACAAAGGGACAGCCTAACAGAATAAACCCACTGACAGTTAGAAAATGCTCTGTACTGTGGTGGAAATCATATTACTATCACTGTCAGAGACTGACAGAGAAAGCTAGCCGAAAATAGAAGAAAATACCAAGTCATCAGTCCTGGGGCAAAAGGAGAGAAGGAAGGAATGACAAAGCAATAGAGTGTCGTATGCCTTAGGAGGTGATCATTGGTTTATCCTTGATTTTTCTTTTCTTTTTTTTTCGATTTGATGTGTAATAGTTGGGAATGGATGAAGGAATGAAGGATGCATAATGGAACTCAATACTTGAAAATATTTGCTCACATTGAGGTTTCAATTTTGATATCCACACATTTATTTTTTTAAATCTTTTACAATAAAGCATGTTAGTATTTATTGCAGTTTTAATGTGAAAAGAATATAGCACCATAGTAATACGATGGATAATACATGCTAAGATTGTACTTTTACTGACGTGACCGTCACTTTGACTGTTAAAAGGAGGAAAACATGCCACACAGCCGAGGCCTTTGGCGACGCTTTAAAGGTCCCATGAAGTTCAAATCCGGTTTTTACCTCAGCATAGTTAGACATGCCAAACTATCGACCTCAAATGCTATTGCCACCTCCTTCAGATTTCACAACTTATGTCTAAATGTCATGTTATAATAGCAGACTTAGATAATGTTGCTGCAGAAGCTGTTTTTATTTGTATTATTGCATATTCCATACACTTAGAATGAAGTTAATTTATTCTAATAATGAAATATATGATCATGTTTCCAGAGCATGCTGAGGCAGCCTCCTCCGCGTCTCATCAGTGAGCATTACCCGGATACGTGCGGGTAGTGCTCACTGATGCCTTGGCCTCTGTTTGCAGTCCATCTGGCAATGGTTGCCCTCACAAGATGGGCCTACTGTCGGTCAGTACTCATTCTTGGTTCCAACTAAACACTGGCTTTGATCTCCTGGCGGGTGCTGGTTTTGAGGGTGCATATGGAGGCCTGGCATGTGTGGTCTGGGTCTGGAGACTCACTTGGAACCTTTAACCTCAGCGTCAGTGCAATGCGGAGGTGTCATCTGACTGTCTGCTGTATGCATTTGGATTCTAAACTCTCCTCCCTCTGCTGATGGGAGTTCAATGTCACCGCCGCCACTCTCACCCAAAGCTGTTAATATTCACTGTAATCTTATATCAAAGCTCTGAAACCCATAACATTGTATTTGGGGCAGCTCTGCAAAATTGAGTATCTTGATGCGAAAAGATTATGCTGTATTACATTTCATATTATTCCTGTTTTACACAAACCCAGTTCTTAATCTCTGCTGCCTTGATAGATGATACACAGACCTATGAGCTCTTTTTATTTAATTTTTTTTTCTTTTTTTTTTACTGGTTCTTTGTTTCATCAGTTCAGAGTTCATAGGAACTTGCTGCCATTTTATATAGAACAAAAAAAACAACAAAAAACAACAACTCTCAAATACTTTGCTGAGTTGAAGAAAATCTATACCTGGCAATCAATCTGGTCTTTTCCAGAGTTCTGTGTGTCTTTTGTAATCCTATCCATCATTCTGAACAACATGTGCTGGACTTTGGTACCCACAGTTCTGCAATGAGGTGTGGACTGTGGACACCTGAGGTCAACTGCTCAAAAACACGGTGGGTGGTTAAGGTGTAAGAGCTCCAGACCTGACTGTATTCATGTTGTTAAATTAGCCAACCAAGCTAACTCTGCTCCCATGAAGGTGATGAGTCAAGCTTACTAGCAAATGAGCATATAGAAGTTATTACAGTTGACCCTAAAGCTTTTAAGCTTTGAATGTTGCCATGGTAAGTGATGTCAAAGTCATTATTTTAAGTGTTTGATTTTAGATTCGGTACCTGTTGCCCCAAAAGTCCCAAACAGTCACTTAAATTGTTTGCTTTGCCATGCCTCCAACATGACTGTATGCCTGCACTTCTCTTAAAATCATGCCTATTATGTAAAACAGCTGGTAATTATTAATAAATAATAATAAAGGTAATGATAATAACAATTTAAATTACAAGATTTTCAAGACTGCAAAGACATTGGATTCCTACTATTTCCATTGCAACCTGTAACATGGCTCTGTTTACCATTTAGCTCTATTGAACAACAGAAAGAGTGATCTTAACCAAATATGTCATGTTCAAAAATAGGAGACGAGAACAGTCAGCTGGTAAAGTTGAACGTTACGCTGTCATAGCAGAGTAACCCCACCTAACCTAAGAACCTTTCATTTTTTTGAAATTCGTCATCAATGATGGTTGATTAGTCTCTGGGGTGGGGAGGGGAGCAGCTGGGTCTTAACTGTGTATTAATAAATACATTACAGGCTGGCTTCATGTCACCTGAGCGCTGCCCTGCACAAAACAGCAGTGCAAAGTAAAACATTGCCATTTTGCACTTTCTACACCATTGCCTCATCGACTCGTACATGCCCATATAAATGGAGAAGGTTTTGTGAGGAAGGGCATCTGACGTAAAACCTATGCTAAATCAATATGCAGAACATGATCTGCTGTGGTGACTCCTACAATGGGAACAGTTGCTTGCTTGCTATCGTGACATTTCTGCATTTTGGATAGATGATTTAAAGTACCTGTTAAGCATTTTTCTTAGGAGACGAAGGCGAATAAATTATCAGAAGGATTTAAAGTTAGCAGAGAGCTTCTCCATAAGATGTAGAGTGAAATGAAAAAGGAAGTACTTGCAAATGTTAAGTGAATTTAATTAGTAGAACTGGGGTGCTAATTACCATCTTAATTCCTATTCAAGTGATGAGGTTGTTCTTAGTTCTTCAAGCACGACTTCTTCGTTTTGTCTTATCTTTATAACTGTATGATGTGTTATGGGAATGTTTGGTCTCTTCCATTCATCATCATCAGTAATTCATCAACAAAAATCAACTCAGGGTAGTTTGAAGAGAAAGTTTCAGTATCCCTTAATATGCATGTAAAACCTACTGTTGATTTTGCATTACTATATGTGCACCATTCTGATAAGAGTTTAAATGCAATATTAAATGAAAGGAGCAGCTAAGCTCTACATGATCATTCATAGGTGCAAACACTGAACATCGTTACCCAAGTAATGCATGTCGACTACCACAGTCTGCAGTTACTTCAGTGTTGGACTACATGTCAGTTTCAAGAAGGCAGAATGCTGATGAGGACAAATGTAATGTGTGTGAGGTTGAGTGTGATAGAGTGAGGGGCACGGAGGAGGCTACTCTCCTCTCTTAAGTTATAAAGGCATGCCGAACCAAAATGGGAGACCAGAGTGACAGATATGTGTGAAGTATGGAAGCTTGCTGTGGGAGATGTGAACAGATGGTGAGAATTGGTGACAGTGGTGCACAGAAAATGGAACATTGTGCTAAGAGATGATCAGAGAAGTAGCAACAGGAAGTAACACCACTGGGAGAGCTTCACGACTATTTTAAGTTTTAGCCTTGAAAAAGAGTCATTTGTGACTCTCTTTTCTTAAAAGATAAGGTTCTCTTTTTGTGTCTTAACCATAAAAACTAAGGCTAATTGTATGGTATAGACATGTCCTTACAGAGGCTTTGTCTGCCTAGTATGAAAGGAACTGTCCATCATGTAACTGTACTGGTTGAACATACAAGCACAATATCCGACACTACCAATAAAATTGTTCATGTTTTTATATATATGTTAATGTTGGCCTTTCATAAACTTAAACGCTGAATCAAATCAAACTTTATTTATAAAGTTATAAAGTGCTTTTCATACAAAAGTAACACAAAGTACTTTACATAATAAAAATAATAATTAAAACAACAGCAAAAAAGAACAACTTAAAAGCCATCACACCCAAGGTTATAATAGAAATTTCAAAAACTTACCCACACCCAGCCATCCTCTCTCTCTCTCTCTCTCTCTCTCTCTCTCTCTCTCTTACATGCACAGAAACTCAGCACACATAGCAATCCCACCCACTCCCCCACCACCCCCTTTGGCCCCATTCTGAACAGACTTCTCAGAAGAATAGAGCAATGGTGAAAACCAGTGAGCAATAAGGATAGCATTTATGATGACTTTCATTGGTCTACTGCCCATTGATTGGCTGTTACATCACTTCAGCATTCCCACCCGTTTATGCAACCAGAAATCAATTCCATGAAGGTATGCTGTCCTACAGGATATAGAGCTTTCCATTTTACATAATCTTTAGAGCGAGCACCTTTGAAATTTTTGATTCAAATGCATCTTTTGGGTGGCAGTGATAAATCATATGTATCTACCTAACTTCAAATCATGATGACTGATTAATGTATTATACCTGAAATCCCAATTGCTTTTTGTTGTAGGACACCTGTTTGGTTTTCCACATTTAAGTTACAGCATTATGGAATTAAAAGAAAATAAAAGCCTGAAGTAGGTCTATTATTTGATATGAAGGAATGTAAACCTACGTTAAGGACCAAGAAGATGTGAATTGAAGCAGTTTTGAGAGGGAAAGAATGTGTGTTTGCAGAAAAGTGGCAATCAATTTTAGCGCAGGGGGGCAATCGACACATGTCAGAATATCTATATCAGAGTATCTATTTTAAGCATCTGACAAGGTAAAAAAAAAAAAAAGCCACTCCATTGAAGTGATGGTGTGGATAAAGAACCTATCCACATCAGAGAGTTCATGGCCCGTTTCTAATTACTGATCCAGTGCTCTGGAAGTAGAGGCAATGAACTTTCATCCCATCCCACTATCCCATTTTCATGTCACTTGGGTCCATAACAAAGGTTTACACCTCCTAGCGTTGCTTTAATGCCAGAATTATCTTTGAAAGGATCTAAGGACTGCCGTCTGAATACATACAGCATTCAGGTACACGCGGCAGGATTTGGGGCTTTAAGAAGAAAGAGCACCACATATGTGGGGGTGTTTGTACAGAGGTGTAAATAAGTGAAGAGAGGAATTGAGCTGGGGAGCGACAGCAAGGGAGCAAGGGAATAGAGGTGAAAAGGAGGAAGAGAGATGAGGTTGGGGAGCGACACAGATGCAGTGATTGCAGAGAGCCAGATGGGAGGGGAAAGAGCAAATGTCAACTTTTTTCTTTTTTTGTAATCTTATTTTATTTTATATTCCCTCAGTGCTCTTGGTCTTTTAGCACTCTTCACAACTTCTCACAAGCAAGAATGGAAATAATAATTTTTGACACTTTAAAGAAGTTTTCTCTTGGTTGCGTGTGTGTGTGTGTGTATGTGTGAGTGTGCATTCTGTATCTTTAGTCTTCTCGGGAAGAAAACCACTCTACTCAGCTATGACTGTGCGTGCCCAGAACAGTTTGCACTCAAAAGCTCCCCTGCTGCACCTGCCCAAGTAAAATGCCTTTTTATTTGCAAAAAAGATATTCTGGGTAAAACTGCATTAACCAACTGTGTAGTGGCTGAATCGCTGCAGGAGGATTCTGTAAACTTGACTGTTACTGGAATACATGACATTTGGATGAGACGAATGAGGGGGAAGTGGGAAAGGGGGAAAAAAAAACACAAAACAAAAACAAACAAACCAAAAACTGTCGAACAAAGTTTAATTAGTCTCTTGTGGTGAGATTGTGGACTATTAAAGGTAAACATACGTTAAACTGAGGGAGAAGAAACCACAATGGGGGGTAGTGGCAAAGAGAAGATAAATGACAACTGAGGTAGTTGAGGTGATTATCATGAGCAAGAAAAGCTTTGAAGGGGAAGACTGTCAGCCCACTGGTAGACTGACGGTGCTTTACTGATGACAAAGATTTTGACATGTGCATTAGTGGCCAGTGTTGAGGAATTACATGTGCAAAGCTTTTGACAAAACAATATATTTGTTAATAAGCTTCCTGGGCTATTTGCTCTGCATGTCAGCATGTGGCTATTGTAGCTTCACTTTAAAATAGTGCCACCTAATCTGGAAGATTCAGAGTTTGCAGCACAAGAGACTAGAACAACACTTCGGGCAACTTTGCCTTTGCACAATGTCTCCGCCCCCTTTTTTGAGTAAAAAAACAATAACTTTTAAGGTGTTTTGCAAACAAATAGATTGGTCAGGTAAGACTGCAGTGTTGATTTGCAGCTGCCTGTCAGGTAAACAATAATATGTTATTTAACATAATTAAAATATTATGTGTATTTTATGACCAGCAACGACAATCGCCAGCATTACATAAGTGTCCATTCAGTCATTCCCTTCATTAAAGTGAACTTATACCACCAAGCATCATATCCCAACCTCCTGATATCTGTCAATACCTTATTTAATCTCTATGTGCTATAGGTCAAAGAAGAATCATATTTGACATCAACCTTTACCATAATTAAAAAAAAATTTTGTTTGTTTTTGTGGTACTTACCAGTGACGATTAGCAAACATGTAAGCAGCTGACCAGCTCCCACAGTTTCTTATTTTGAATAGTCTGAAGGCACAAATTTCCTGTTTTAAGCCCTTCTATGTTTTTAATAAATAAAAACACAAATCAGAATTTGTATAGATATTTTAATGAATAAGGAAAACTCTACTTAGCTTTTGATCCTGATGCTGCTTGTGTTTTTGGCTTGAAACCAGTACTTTTATTGTGTTTGTTTTTCCCCGTTGAGGCGTATGCTTATGATGTAGAACCATTAGTCATGAACTGAGATCAAGTGAAAGGAATGATGAACTGGCCTCTTCAAAAACTAAAAAAAAACAAAAAAAAATCTTTCGATCTACAGTACTTGTTTGTAAGGCCTTTTAAAATCTATCTCGTCTTACATTTCTGCTCATTTCTGCTTCACATACCTTATTGCTTCCAAGACTTCAGATTTTTTCAAATAAAGGATCCATACTTTTTTTTGTGTCACGATATTCAAATTTGAAAAACTGTTCTGAAATTTCCCATATTCTCTTCATCCATCCTTACTCTACACCTCTCTGCTCATTGCTGTCGTTCCTCCTATTCTATCCTGTGTTTTACATTCATCCATCTATCATCCCCCCCCGCCTTCTTGGCCCACTTTACTCCACCCACCCATTTATATTAATATCGTCCATTCACCTGTTTTGTTTTTTTTTACTGTCCCCCTCCTTCCCCCTTCCCATTATATCAAAATGCTTTTGGAGAGAGCGTGATTCCTGTGGTAGCTCTTTATATCAGCGAACACCACGTTAGTGCATTAAGCGTGTGCACACGCTGACGCCTGTTACTCAGAAGGACACATTAACGGCGTAACGGCAGACTGCTGGCTGCATTCAGATGCTCATGAGCAGGCAAATGTGTACACACGCACACAGCCCTCCAAAGTGTTTTTAATATTCATGCTGGCACACATTAAGTTAATTACGTTGTCAGACTTTTATGCTTGCTTGCCCGTAGATAAATACATTCGCCACATAAACACGCATGGACCTAGTTAATGCAGAAACTATCAGAATTAATATTCCCTGAGTTAAAGTCCAGGAAATGATGTCCATGTTGTTGGAGTAGCAGATGAGTCACGCAGAGTTTGCGGAAGAGACGACGCACCTGAAGAGGTTCTTGTCACTTGGCATCTAATTTTTTTAGTTACACAATGTGACAAGTCTCTGGGGGGGAAAAAAAAAAAAAGTTTGTCTAAGATGCTATCAGGAAAAATATCTCAGTACAGAGTATTTAAAAATGAGAGGCAAGTCTGTGAAAGTTAGGTTGGGAGATTTGATGGAAGACTTCGGGCGGGGGGTATACTGAAATGGAATTGCAGCCTCTCTGCGGGTGTGTGCATGTATGAGTGTTCGTTCCCTAAAAATAAAATCTTAGAGCATCCCTCTGAACCATATGGTGCAGAAATCTAGCTGGTCCTCCAACGCTGCCACTGGGTTGCAGGAATGGTCCATGTTGAGAGATTTCTTTTGATAGAGGAACATTGCAAGGGAGAAAATAAGCCCCTTTGTACAATAAAGGCTTATTTTTTCTTTTCTCCTCAGGTGTGTGTATGATATCTCAGCACAATAGCTCTGCATTTGCATGCAGCAATCTTATCTAACAGGGTCTATGACTGCAACGGATACCCATTGAGTAACATTTCAGTACATGTTCTCTTCAGAAGGTCTAAACACTTCCTCATTCATCATAATTTGTTTCTATCATTTTGAGTGCAAGCACCTGCTGCTGGGCTCAGTTAATTTTATTAAAACCACTTGATGACCTTGAAAGTTACAGTATACAATTTGGGTAACTCAAGCTCAAGATTTAATTTTTCTTCCACATCTGCCAAGTCTCCATAGAACAACCTTTCTGGGGGAGGGGGGGGTTCTGCATCAATCTTGTTACATATTTAAGTTGGTCAGTTTTGTTTGTTTTCTTTTGTCATTGAAAGTCAACACCTTCATATATCAGTTGCATGGTTACAGTTTGAACTAGTCACTTTCCATTAAACTCTGTTAACCTGTAGGTGGGCTTGCATGAATGGGTATTTAGTGATGCTTGGGAGCGCAAGAAATAAATGAGTTGAGTGTCTCGCCATCTGCCGCACTGCTGTTTGAATCTCGAAACAAATGTTGAAATGTCAGAGTGAATTTGTGCTTTTCTTTTACCTTGTGAAGACATCTGGGACCACCGGGGCAACAGGCTGTTAGATCCTAGAAATTAAGAGTCGGTTTAATTTGCAACACAGCAATCAATGTGGGGTTTATTCTCAACAACTCATACACGATAAAATAAATAAAGGGAGCCACTCACTTTTTTTTACGGGGACTATATATTTGTGCAGTGCAGATGGAAACTTATACGCCTTTATTTTTCCATTTGTCTGAACACTTCTCCACTATGACGCAGCAAATCTTTGAGGGAATTATGCTACCAGCCTGGCACACCTTTCCTCTGCAACTATCACCCATTCTTCAAGCTCAGTGAGTTTGGTAGCGCATTAGTGCAATGCTGCTTTAAGGTCTCTCCAGAGATTCTGTGGCTGGATCTTATCAGGACTTTCATAGAGTTTTTGCTGAAGCCAACTCTCTGTTTTAGTTAATTTCCCTTTGAGGATTGATAAGTAGTTTTGTATTTAATTTAATTGAATTTGTGAGATGGTATTCTTCAGCTAAATGTAATATACATCTGAACCTGAAACGTGTCCGAAGGTTTTCCTTTTTTCTGGGTGCACAAAAGGAATTAAAGGAATGATCACACCTTGTGAATGCTACTCCCTTTTACATCTTTTACAGTGGTGCTCCACTGAGTATCTCCTCTTAAAACAGTTTATTTCAGTTAAAAGAAAAATCATCATGTAGCAGTACTACATCTGATCACACTGGGGCTAAGGTATCACCAGAACGCAGCAAAGCGCCCCTCTAGTGGTATGAAGTGGTATTACAAGATGTTTCAGTGTTACCAGTGGCATTTTTGTCAACACAGCAGCTCTGCAGAATACGCATCTCTGTGGTCAGAAGTACTGTAGCTTCAAAGACAAGAGACCAAGTTAAGCCTGAAGTAATGATTCACACATGTAAAGCAGGAGCAAAGAAGAGACTGTTTAAATCTTTCTCTTGATCATCACAGGGAATGTGTGATCTCACACACTACATCGCAGTATTCTGTATGGTGTTAGCACTGAAACATCATGGCTGAATTGTATATCAGACGTTGTATACAGATTTCAGACATGGAGCAGAGACATGGAGACTACAGACTGAGGGTGCTCTGTAGCACCCTCTCTGGTTGAAAAGTGCAATTGTCTCTTACAATCGTAACTATTGTCGTCTCATCTCCCTGCTTCGAAACAGTGAGCAAACAAAGAACTAGTAATTTAATTAACGAATTAAAAGTAATTCAGCATGATATCAACCAAACTCAAATGCACAGGGCATGCAAAGCAAATTTAAAAAAAACAAACAAACAACTTTACTAATGCAATGGCAGCAAGGCTAGGACACCATACATATTCAACATAGTAAACACTGACCGTGGTTGCCATGTAGGATCATGACGAGCGAGTTTGAGTTACTTGTCTTTAGGTAAATTTGCTTGTCTCTTTTAGTTGACATATTTCACATTTCTGCAATTATAGTTTGAGACAATACAGTAATTAAAAGAAAAAAACGCAAAAGATGCGGAGAAGCAGCTTGACTGTGAGTTTCTCTCCGGGCATCACGCGACCTGGAGTGAGGAGACCATCTTACATAGTCCTAATATGTTTTTATGCGATGCACCCAGGCTATAATGTAAGTGGAATTTGTCTTGTCATAAGTTGAACTACAGTTAAAATAATTCAGTTAAAATAATTCGGAGGTGTTTCTAAGTTCCGTTGTGTTGCTTTAAAGAAGCTTCTCTGTACCGCAGATATTCATTTGTCAGCTGGGATTGTCTGTTATCTACATGAACACTGACATTCCAGCTTTTCAGCAATTTGGGAAATTATTTCTTTTTACTTTTTTTAAAACATTTTTATTACTCAATTTATGCTATACATTGCGCACGCACATATATAAATTTATGCTTAATAATTAAATCTTGTGACACCTACCAAGAGCATTTATTGAAACATTATCTATATAAAGAAAAGCAGACCTACAATAGGCCATCTGAAATGATGATGATACTGTTGAATAGATATTAGGCGCAGGAGTTGTCATGTTAACTAATTGTAACTCTATTTCACATCACATCACATCTATTTCACAGAATCTTGTGCAATACTAGGCTTTTACCCTTGACTGTCACTTTACCAGTGAATTTCTGGAACAAACAGAAAAGCAAAGGGTTTAAATAGCGTCTTGCCCTCTGACCCACCGTCTCAGCCCCCTCCGGGGATTTGACAGCCGACTATGTTGCCCTGCAATAGCAATAATGACGCTGTTTTCTACAAGTACGTACACAGGTGACAAAAACAAATTACAAGTTTGAAGCACAGTGCTGAGGGCAGTTAAATCAAGCTGTTTTGATCTATCATGTCACCTCAAAAAACACGTCCTGTTGCAGTCATGGGTACGGGTAAATATGACATCAGATGGAAAACATCCTGCTCTGTTAAAATTTGTCATTTCTCAAAAAAAAAAAAAAAAAAAACTAAGCTAAAATGCAAAAGCTGTTTGTGGAAAAGCTAGGTAGATGATTAAATGACTTCTAGAACCACCCTTGTCAGAGAAAAACTTTATCTGTAAGACATTAAAAGTTTTACTATCATTTTCTTTTGTTGTTGTAGATCTGCTCTGCTTGGGCTCATTGTCTGTGGCAAGGATTCAATTTTAAAGACACATTTGAGTGTAGAAAACTCCCAACACTGTGCTTTACGGTTTGTATGAAGTATTTAATGACATGAAAGGGGTTTACCAGATATAGTGCTGTAGAAACATCTGCACTTGAGTTTCATCCATTTGACGTTCATTGTTGCAGAAGTTGTTTGAATGCAACTTTGAAAAGATTCTTTCCGTTTACAACCCTTCCAATCAAGCTATCTTTTTTCTAAATTTACTGTAATGTAAAGTCTGAGATGTAACTCATTAATGATTTGCTTCATTTGTGAAAAATTGTGCCTCCTAAATGTTTGAAAGTGGCCTTATTACCTTTGAACAATTGTTTCTGAGATCATAGCTGATTTCTTTCCCCCTTGGCATTGTGTGATCTGTGTCTGCATCACCGAATTTGTGTGCATATGCAGTACCATAGGCTCCATGTCTAAAAACCCAGCAGTACAGTTTGCAGGTTTGCATTTAAATCGTTTAACACATAGATTCTCTTGATACTGTTACATAATGTGATATACAGAACATGATTGAAGTGGTCACCTGCTAAGCCAATTATGAGTCTCCTCTGAGGTGTTACATTCTCAGACAAATCAAAACAAATCATGCAGGCACAATATGGTGTTCCAGTCCAACAATTATCCAAGAAAATGCACAGTGCTTTCAATCATAACCACTGTTGTGCATCCTTCAGCCTTCTACAGGTTCAGCCTGAGTTGTTTTTTTTCTTGCCACCAAGGAAAATTTGTCATCCTTGTTTTGTTTCAAAAGTAGTCCTTCAAACGCTTATTTTATAATTACTACATAGATGGTTTGAAAGACCCACTTTCATCTACTATTTGTTGCCAAGTTGTCAGGAGTGGGATGAAAGACCTTACAATACCTGACGATGGACAAAGCAAGGCTGTGATAACTGATCAGCAGTGTTTT
>JBAMYA010103904.1:0-20090 GCA_037176975.1 Arrhamphus sclerolepis | reverse complement strand
TTTTTCACCATTTGGAGACTGACTGCCAGAACTCTTCTTTGGACTGCAGGAAGGAAGGTTAGGCAAAGGGGGGGTGAACAATCAAATAAAAGTACCCCCCCCCCCCCCCCCCCAACCGCCACCACCACCACCCTTTTTTCAGTCTTGCAATTCTGAAATGAGTGTCAAATCAGTACCATGCCACTCAACAGCAGAGGAGGCGGGACATAGTTAAGATCTAGTTGCTCATTCAGTGCTGAATGACACAGCACTTACATACTACATATATATTTCATACGTAGGCCTATATAAGATTCAAACCAATTCAAACCATCTTTCTCAGTTGCACTTTTTCTTGTTGTGGTTGCAAATCTGAAATGAGTGTCAAATCATCGCCATATCAATCAACAGCAGAGGAGGCGGAACATAGTCACTCATTGGCTGCTGAATAACCTGATAATCTTAGCCTACTGCTCATCTTCTCCATCTGTTATTATCTTATTGTATTAATATTCTGAAATGTCCCCAGCAATGGCCTTAAGTTAACACTTTTGTGGTCAGGTTCCCTCAAAGGAGGATCATTAATTTTCTCTTGACTGCAACTGGGAGGGGCTGTCTGCTGAGGATTGGTCTGATTATGAGTATTTTTGGACGGGGAAGGACTCACAGCACCCCCTGCTGTTGGTAAAGAAGAGACATGCTGATTGCTTTCACATCAGTCCCCAAAAGTCCCCAATAACAATAGAAAAAGTTGGTAGATTCTTCACTAGTTGCTTTTCAAAAGAGTCACTACAGGGGTCTGAACTCAATGTGGTGTTAAAGTCCCTAAGTTGGTAAAACGGCATTTAACAGCAGAATTTTGATGCTCTGTTGTCGATGTATAAAATGCTGAGTCATTCAGCAGCCAATGAGCTACTAGATCTCAACTATGTCTGGCTTTCTCTGCTGTTGATTGACATGGCGCTAATTTTCGATTGACATTCGTTTCAGAATTGCAACTGCAAAACAAAAAATTGCAACTGAAAACAGAGATGGGTTTAGAGCTGACAGAAGAAAGAAAACTAAGCAAAGATTGGAATTTTGGCTACAGATTTTGATTTCTGGGTTTCGGTTTCTGGGTTTTGATTCTCAAATTTTGGGTTTTGCTTTGCAATATATTAGGCATTAAATTGGCGCCATACATCTTTGCCTCTGCCTAAGCTAGCTAGATAACAACTGCGGTGCTCCCTCTTCAAATGTCCCAACATTACAGACTTGCTGCCATGTGGCAAGGTCCATCTTATAGAAGTATGCAAGTGGTCTTTTTCTTTTCATTGTGAAAAGTGAAATGCTTTTGAACACTTAAGTTGTCGTAGGTTCTGATCCAAAGCATGAAACAGATGTAGAATGAACAACTAATAATCAATTATTAAACATGCTGGTAACTAATTTTGTCATTGAGTTTTGTAGAATACTTTGATTATTCATTGCAGCCTTAAAACAAGTCTCCACCCATCTATCCATCCATCCATCTATCCTCTGTTGATTAGCAGTAGTGCATATGCATAAAACGTGTGCTAAAGCTAATCATGCGGAACAAACTGCTGTAATGACCCAAAGAAAGGTAGCAGCCAAAAACTTTATAAATGTACATATAAATCAGACAAACTGACATCAACGATTAGTGTTTCCTGTCAGTGAAAAAGCTTATTTTCAGCTGGAAATAAAAAGTAGATTTTTGTATGATGAAATATGGTAGAGTAGAAAGTTAAAGTTTGTGCACCCTTGGTCAGAATTCCATCTGCAGGAGTATATTTTTATTACAATGTTTTAGATTTTTAAAAACCACACGAAGAAAGGCCTGAAGCAAATGCTTAGCCAGCCTGGGCAGCCAGTGTCCTTGTTTAGTCCGTCTTTGCCCGTAAACATCCTGTTTATCAGTTAAGACTTGTTTCATTGTTGGAATTTTTTTTTTATTCTTCCAGCAGAAAAGCCTTGGGATCTGTGGGATTCTTGTGCTGCCTTGTATTTACTGCTCTTTTTCGTGGTTCATTCACTGATTTAACAATGTTAAACCATGCCCTCCACCCCCACCACCACCATCCCTCCTGCTCCACCTCTTCAATCCGATGGTGTGTTGTTTACTTGAAGAATTTGCTTTATTCTTTTTTTCTTACACCACTCAGAAACTGCAGCAAGTCACACATTGTTTTGACTTACCCTCCTAGCAACTCAAAGATTTTTATTGTTCTTTTAGACCTCAGATTGACCTCACCTGCTCCTATCAGTGCTGTTTCTTAATTACATTACGAATGTAGGACAAAGGTACCTCAAAACATCGTGTCTCCCCATTGATCTTTCCTGCTGTCGTAGATAATTATTCTAAAGCTCCAGAGACAGAAAACCCGAAGACAGCATGACACAGCTGCCTGCCATGTGAGGATATTGGGATACTGGGATGTATTGATATTTCTGCCAGAGACTGCTATCTATCAACTTGGTTTGTGTTTCCTGCTCAAAGATTACTCTCTTTCTTATTATTTTTTTATTTCAAAGTCCAGGATGATCAGTGTTGTGAGTGTTTTGCAGCCCTCTGTCAAAGGGGAATTCTGGGTACTGAATAAAAGTGCATTTTTATGTCAAAATGACTCTTTCAGAAGCAGGAACACGGTCTGAGTCCATGAAGGTCACATTTTACCAAAAAGATATTGAGATCCGCAGGTTGTTTATGTCAGGTTTTACTTCTGGTTTGTTTTGTAGTTAGGGTCTTCTGTTGAGTTAAATGCTCGGATCAAACATTGCTCCTTGAGTTTAAAGCATTTAAGACGATGACTCACAGCAGCTGTCTTTAATGTTTCAGAAACCAGAGCATAGCCTTGACAAACTAAGCTCTGAGATATTGAAGGGGGAAAAAAAATCATCTGTGAGCTCAAATCTTGTGGAATTCTCAATTATCTGCATGAGAACTCACTTTAACCTTCAACATTAAAGAAAACAAAAATAACACAAAAAATCCTAAAATCCCCTTTAAGGATTTCAAAACAATATTTCATCTGTATCTTCATGCCTTCTGAGGATCAAAGGCTGATTTATACTTCTGCATCAAAAAGCTTTGCATGCAGGCAATGCCGTCATGGCATTTAGGGTGGACTCACACATACATGTGTCGTCTATATTGGTATGAATGAGATTACGTTATTTGTTGCCAAATTGAATTGTGGCCTTGCGCCTGGCCCAATCCGTCCATCAAAAGTTGAGACGTTTTCATCAATGCATGCATCAGCCAATCAGCTTGCAGCTTGGCAGCACATGCTAGCCAATGAAATGATAGTGGGGGTGGGGCGTGGGGGTAGCATGTATTTCTGGATATTTCAGTAGCAGTTTGTTTTTTTCTGCATATGACAAAACTATCAGCCCAATGAATCAGTGTAACAGCAGAATGTCAAAGTTTCCAATAACACCAGAAAAATTCACTAGATTTGTCACGAGTTGCTTTTGCCAAAAAAACAAACAAACAAACAAAAAAAAAACTCACCGAGAATGTTTGGAAAGTCTCAATATAGCGAGGAAGTTGTGCTGTTGGCAACACTGCTCTGGTGATAGAAAGATTTGGCTCTGCAAAGTCTACAAAAAACTTCTATCAACTTCAACATCTGGAATAGGTTTGAAATTAAAATGTCCATTTACCCTCCTCCATTTTTTCAATCCCCGCCAGTTCTTTTCTGTTAGAAATGAAATATGTTGAGCACCTGCAGTTTTTACAAAGGTCGGAGCAAACTACGTTTCTACCCAACTTCAAAGGGATGAAGAAGAAATAGGAGCGGGAAATTTCAAAATGTATCACAAATCTAGCAATGACATTTTGCAGTAATATTTGGAGACAGGTGCACGTCAGGTTACGTCGTATCCTTTGCAGTATGTAACTTTGATGCAGAGGCATAAATCAGCCTTTAAGAGGACAAAGTGTGAGAATGTTATATTGTCCTACACTGTACCGTCTTTTTATTAAGCTGCTAATTTCTACAGTCTGGTAAAGATAATCCTCTGAAAATGGAAACTGATCACCTACTGGCTGGAATCGTTTTTTGTCTCCTCTTTTATTTTTCATACCAGTGTGGCCAGTGTTGCTCTGATGTTACTGAGACACAGTCAGAAAAAAACATAGAGATTTTTTTTTTTTTGTCGTATTGTTTATTGTAAAAAAGGTAAAAGGCGTGAGTGTCTGAGGATCAGAATAGCGTAACATCACAGTTGTTTAATATGGGTTTAATTATGGTAAAGGATATGAACAGGTGGTGCAGTGGCCAGTACTGTCTCACAGCATGAAGGCTGTCAAGCATGCTGCGCTGCAATATGACTACTGTCTGTGTCCAGCTCTGTTCAAACGCCACTCGTCCTTTACTGCTGGGTTTAAAAAGTAGGAAAGCACAAGACTTTATACAGGAACAGCTAAAAACAATCCCTAAATAATGTGTTGTGACTTATGAAAATGATCTTTAATGTCCCTGATTTATGATGTAGAAAACTAATATCAGGAGAACAATGGTGCTAAGACCCTGTGATGACTGCTGCGCTTTGTGGAGACATGCCGCAGGGGAGGATCGCAGCTCCAATCAGCCACAGATAAAGAAAGCGGAGGATTCTGTTAAGAGGAAAAATATTGCCTCACTGAAGCAAAATAGACTGAACGCATCATGAAACAGAAACACTGATACTACTGGTGAACTAATCTGAAATCAGTGCTTGGCTCTTTAAACAATCCTGTGCAAGAGAAAGAAAAGAAAAGATATTTTTTTTCTTCTTTTGGAATACACAGAATTTTAATGCTTTCAGATTCCTAAGATTCTCATTTTTTGTTGCCTCCTGCACCACAACAATCCCCTTTGATTGTTTCATGAATTTAAGATCCGCTACATGCAGTGAGGCGTTGACACGTACGTGAAACGATGCACTCTGCGACGTTGCTCAGAGTTTTCCTTGAGAATCAAGGCCGACAGAAATGTGGACATTAAGCTTTAAATCACCTGCCTGCATTTCAGAGTTCTTCCCTAAAGCCATGAATGTACTTGGTTCTGGACGCATGAGACAGGACTTGATACGAAGTCGGTGCACGGACTTACCTGGAGTTTCTCTCTTTGTATTCTTCTTAAAGAGAATGAAGCAGAAAGGAATCAGATAGAGGCAAAGACCAGAACAGATGTTTCTGTTTTTCTCTGACTCCCTGTACTACACAGAGGAAATTTGTATGAGCATGCACATTCACCGAGAGGCTTTACTGGTTTTGTAGCCACAGATGGAAAGACACCGTGTTTTTATTGGATTTCACAGTGTTCTTATGCTTCAACCGATGATTCACATCGTTAGTTGGCAGGGCTGGTTGATATAATCAGGAAAATATTTACTCCTGTTCATGTGTGGTTGACATCAGAAGCCTACATGCACTGTTTAAAAATGCATCACTTTTTTTTTTTACCTTCACGTTGTAACAGTTCATAAGATGAAACTTTTCTTGTCAGTTGTGATTACCAAAATTACTTCTATTTTCTGAATTCCAGACTAATCAGAGAGAGAATGTTTTATGGCTTTCCTAAAAGTCACAAGTTTATCTTAGCATAGCGTAGCGTTGCCTTTAAACTGTATGATTGGGTCAAATGTTTTGGGTTTCCTTCCAGAAGCTTCTCACAATAGTTTGCTGAAATTTCGTCCCATTCCTCCTGACAGAACTGTTGGAACTGAGTCAGGTTTGTATGTCACCTTGCTCTCAGATGTCTTTTCATTTCGTCCACAAATGTTCTACAGATGAGGACTTTGTGATGGACACTTCAAAATATTGATTTTGTTGTCTTTAAGACACTTTGTAACTAATTTGTCAGTATGTTTAGAGTCATTGTCCATTTAGAAAACCCATTTGCACCCAGGCTTTAACTTCCTGGCTGATGTTTTGGGATGTTGCTTTAGCATTTCTACATGGACCGTCCTCATGATGCCATCTATTTTTGTTAAAATGTTAAAAGATCCAACTTTGTAGAAGAATTAAGTTTTTGCAGCCTGGTACAGAATTATTATTATTATTTTATTTTTTATCTGTGGTTACATATTTCATTCATGACAACTGTATGGGGGTGAATTTTTTTGTGCCACATCAGATAAATTTACATCAAGTGATAAAACTGACCAATCAGATATGCGGATTCATTTGACATCCTTGACTGACTGCCCTCTTTGCAATATGGCACTGGCCGGTACAAGGAAAACTGGGTTTCAAAGGCTCTCTGTAGAAACCAATGGGTGACGTCCATCTATATATGTCTATGGTCAGACTGAGATTTAAATATGCTCAGTTAGCACACCAAAGGCTATCCGCCACAGAATTACACCACTAACACCAACCCAGACCATTGACAACAAGGCAGAATGGATCCATAATTTGATACACTGAAACACTGAATTTCAAACACTGAATGTAGCAGCTAATTCTAGATTCATCAGACCAGACAACTTTTCTTCTTGGATCTACTGTCGTTCAGTTTTGTCTCATTCCAGCCTCAGTTTACCGTTCTAAGCAGACATTAGTGGTATCTGGTGTGGTCATCTGCTGCTGCAACCCATCTGATTTAAGCTTCAACATGTTGTGTATCCAGGGATGGTCTCTCATGTATCTTGGTTGTAACAAGTGGTTATTTGCATTGTTGTTGCTTTTCTGTCATCTCCATCAACCACTTAGGTCATTCCCCCCTAACCGCTGGCATCAAAAACTGTTGCTAAATGGATGCAGTATTGGTGCAGCCTGACCTCCAGCTGTTTCAGTCTATTGTCTTTAAACCCTGGAGATAGATGTACATGAAAATCGTAGAAGACCATGGAATAAGACTCGTTGCTTATAATCATGTCCTTACAAAAAAGCACATTGTTTGGTAATCATTCTGCAGCGAGTTGTTGTATTTTGATAAGCTGCTGACAAAGATAAACTTTGTTACTGGATGTCTGTATTCATAGAATGGTGCTATTGCATCATAAATACGAATTACGTATTAGGTAAATCGATGCTTTGCAAGCTAATCCTGGTGCAGTGAGCTGGTGAAACTGCTTTGCGTTGAAACTGTTTAAATAAACCAGTGATGTACTGCCTCACCACATCATACCTCCAACTCTGTCTTCCTCAGGTATTGTATCGCTGATATCGCTGGTGATCTTGTCCTACGACCGCTACAGTACTCTGACTGTATACAACAAACGCGGTGTGGACTACCGCAAGCCCCTGCTGGCTGTTGGAGGCTCGTGGCTCTACTCCTTATTCTGGACGGTGCCACCTCTTCTGGGCTGGAGCAGCTATGGCATCGAGGGGGCAGGGACAAGCTGCTCCGTCTCCTGGACCGCAAACACTCCTCAGTCACATGCCTACATCATCTGCCTATTCATTTTCTGCCTGGCTCTGCCCGTCCTGGTCATGATCTACTGCTATAGCCGCCTGCTTTGGGCCGTCAAACAGGTAGAGTTACTCCATGTACACATGTGCGCATGCGATTAAGTGTGAAATCTTATGATATGCTTCTGTTAAAGGGTTAAAAGGTCCCATATTGTGCTTTGCTTGACTTTTAAAGGTTCAGAATTGAGAAATAGTGTCCAAAATAGTGTCCAGGATAGTGTCCTAGCCTTGGATTAGTGAGTCATATTTCATTTCCTTCCACATCATGTGTGTTTGAGTTTGTTTGATATTAGGCTGTTTCACTAAAGTTCTTTGTTTTCTCACCGGTTCATAGTTTATTTCGTAATAGAAGCCATTAGTTGAGGTAACAGACAATAATGCTTCTCAACCAGAGAGGGCGCTAAAGAGCACAATCTTATATGGTGGTGCTTTAAAATGAATAATCGTATTTTACAAAATTGCAAATTTTTTGACCAAATTTACCACCTTTTTCTCGTTACTTTTTTTTTTTGTTGCATAAAATTGCTCCTTTTCATCCACAACCTCAACTAGTTGCTCAGCAGTCTCCTAACTGCTCTCAACCTCAGTTATTCTGCTTGTTGATGTCATTACTGAATCAAATGAGCAGTTGCATTGAAATTTCCTTGGAAATGTTTTAAGTTGTAAGTTTATGATTGTCTTTGTTTGCACTTGACTTGACACATTTTGTATGAAATAAGAAAAGATTTCTTTTTTTTTCATGAGGATCTTGCTGAATGTGTGCACCATAATCGAGGCCATGAATGCAACTCGACATGACTGCATCAGATTGAATTCGTAGAAAATAATGATAAACCAGGTTTTGTCTTTCCTGGCCTTCACCCTTAGACAGACACTGTTTTTTTCCGGCATGGTACAACTCCACTTCATTCAGCAATTCTTAACTGGACTCTTATCTACTTCCCTTTCTGCTGCAAACTGTATCTGCTCAACGAAAGCAGGATCAGATGACTATCATGGCAGAAGCTGCAGGGACACAGGCTCAGGACAAAGACCTAGAGTGGGTCATTGCATTATGGGAGTTTGTGATCAGCTCTGAATGTGGAAGCGTTTCATTTCTTCTTAGATGGAGGATAATAACTACCCACCATGCCTTGACACTAGTAAAACTATAAGAAAAGAAATCCACAACACCCTCATTCTGATCCAGTTAACACCGTGGCGCAGCGGGTAGCGCAACAGCCTCACAGCTAGAAGGTCCTCCCACAAGGGGACACTGTGGGTGCTGGGGGTGTGTTTGTGTCTCTACATCATCAGCACCATACCCTGGGTGGGGTTGGCAAAAGGAGTTTGCATGTTCTCCCCGTGTTCCCTTGGGCAGCTAATGCTACCCTCACAGAAACATGCAGTAGTCCTGAGCCTTCACATTGCCTCCCCTGGATGGCCGGGGCGCCCAAGGGAGCGAGGAGGATCTGGCTGGAATAACATGATCCTTCCACGTGGTATGTCCAGCTGGAGAATCCCCCGGGTGTAAAGAAGGGCCTGTTCACTCCTCAAGTAGAGAACGAGACTTCTGGTCAGTGCGGGGTCCTTCCGGGGTCGGCAGAGGGAGTGCAATGCTCAGGACTGCAACTTAGGTACCGAGCACTGGGTGGAAAAAAGGGGGAAAAAAACAGGGAAAAGAAAATGATTAACTTTCCTTTTCAAAAGCATGACGAATTCAAAGAAAGGGTTAGAAAAAACACGGCCAACCTGTAATTTTTGTCCACCTCCAGGATTAAGCATATGTGAAGTAAAGGGGATGACATCTAGTTTTACTAGACATCTACAGCGGGCACACAAGGAAAAGTAAGTAACTAATTTCTAACTAACAGTAATGGACTGGGCGGTCTGGCAGAAGCTAGAGGGGCCGCAGCTTCTCGTGGGCCACCGGCCATACAGTGCGGCCTGATCATCCCAATCATTTGACATGGCAGCCCAGAGAACGCATCATCACGGCCCGCTATTAAGCTTCCATAACTTTGCAGAAAACTGTCAGCCTAATTATTCCAAATCACATTATAGACTTGCATTTAAAGCCGATTATTATTTATACCTAGGATGAAAGTAAGCCGGTCCGGTACTACGTACCACTAAAATGATGCAGTTGTGGTAGGCAGTAGCCTGCCAGGAAACTGGAAGAGCTCTTCTCCAAGAACGGCTGCCTGCAATAAAGTCCTCATTCAGAACCAGTCAGGGCCTCACTCTGGGTCAGAAAATAGACCCACTAGGAATATGCAGTCTTGAAAACTATTTTGTCCATTTAAAGATTCCTTTTAACCCATTCTGAATTGTCTCTGAACTGTCTGTGCTGTGTTTTACTCATGTTGGACGGAGCATGTAACTGTTTAATGTAGATATTAAACGATGTACCACACATTCAATATCTTTATGTGTGTTGCAAAAAGTCCCATTTAAAATCAATAAGCGAGTAAATAGTTGTGTTTCATGTTACTTATGATACAAAACAGCATGGAAAAGAAACTGCATATGAGCTAATGATGGATATTTCACCCAGCAGTACATAAGTGTGCATGCACATTTGCTTCTGAAACGGGATCGGCGCGTTTGATTTAATGCACTGGGATGTTTTCCTTGAGAGTTTCTGCTCATGACATTTTTGCTCGTGACCTCATGATCTGTTCTTAGAGACTTCTATTCTGGATACAAGCTCCTTCGTACTTTGTTAAGTGCATGATGTCAAGACATGTTTTTTTTTTTTATTTTATTTTTTTTATTATGGAGTGGCTGGCTCTATTGGTGCTTTATTTGAGTTATACATTGATATGTTTATATATTGGCGCAGTTGTTTAAAGCATGGGAGTTTGAAGGCACTGTTACTGAAAAGTGCTGTTCTTTCTTGCATTAACAGTTGTATCTGTGAGATGCGATTTGTATGCACACAGCCCCCCCCCCCAAAAAAAAACAACAACAAAAAAACAAAAACAAAACAACAACAAAACAAAACAAAAAAAAGTTTTAGAGAATGTGCATCAATGTGTGGCTGCATTTAGTAACTTAAATATTAGTTTATTATGACAATTTTTAGTTTAATTGCAAGGAGTATTTTTGGTTGATTAATTAACCAGTGTTCCATTAATGTTTGCATTTTGTGGCATACAAAAAATAATGTCCTGAAATATTTGTCAAAATTTCAAACAACCAGCCTTGGCTTTGGTCTCAGTCTCGGAAGGTTTGGTCTTGGTCTCAGAAGGTCTGGTCTTGGTGTTGATCTTGGAGGGTGCGGTCTTGGTCTCGGAAGAAGCGATCTTGACTCCATCCGTGGTGTGTTGAGTCTAAGTAGAAGGGGAGGGATGTAATGCATGGCAAGACAAGGCAAGTTTATTTGTATCGCACATTTCATACGGAAAGTGCAACTCAAAGTGCTTACTACTCAAAGCTGGGCTGGTAGCATTTCAGCATCACGCCCAAAAAAGACACTGCTAAGAGAATAGCTTTCACTCAACCACACCAACAATAGGCATCAGGTATGGACATTTTCCGAGAAATCGTGGATTTCTGCAGAAATAATCGTTTTTTTCTATAAATAATCAATTTGTCTGTCCGTCTGCATCAAAAATAAAGTCTTCATTGGTTCTCCAGGGTTGACTCCTTACTGCCTTAATTTTCCTGCGAAAAAAGATGGCGAGTTTTGGGTGGAAATGGTGAATCACAGGAAAAAATCTGATGATTCTGCCTGTGTTTAATAAGTGGAAATGGAACTGGGTTGTTGCCGATGTTTAAAGTGGTGCAGAATCGGTTTGTGCTATGGGTGGTTGTTATAGCTATACAGTCATGGTGGGCGACATGGACAGCTGGCCAGGGCGACATTTCTTCAGGGGCTCCATGAGGGTTGAACAACAAAAGCGCATCAGCTAATACATATAATTTGCACCAGCTTCTATCGCCCATTTGCAGGTGCACCCACAGTGAGTGTGTGCCCTTACTGCTGAGATCTCACCTGGATCTGAGGTTGTGTCAGAAAGGGGAGGGGAGGGGGTCGTCTGCTGGTGTTTATGAAAGTATGAATCATTGGCGCTCCGTGAACATGGACGCCACATTGTAGACCAATCAGGCTAACAACTTGTTAAATTGGGCTTACAGCTTCAATGTTTAGTGTAGTATTGCACACAAATGTGGGGGGGGCTCTCATTTTGGCTCTATCAAGGCACGTGAAACATCATCTTCCTTATTGTGTTAATTAAATTTGTCAAACCCTTTTTTGTACATGTCCTTGTGGAGGCATGGAGGAAAAATGAAAAAAAGTAGAGACAGCGAGATGATGTTTAAAATGACAGTTGTTACTTGAAATGTAATTTGTCATTTGACACCCCTCCAGTAGTAGATGCTACTGATATTATGAATAACAATAATAACAAAAGTAATAGTCATCATTATTACCATCATTCTTATCTAAAACTGTCTCATGGGTGGGTTGTGCCAGTCAAGTCTCGCCACACAGGGCCAGATTCGTCAGAGAGGCACTCACGATCCTGGGAGCATCCCTGACAAGGCCCACCTCCATAGTCAGGAGGCCTGGGATACTGCTGGGATACAAAAACATGGCAAAAAAAAGTCCATCATGCCCCCATCCACACGAATGGCAACGCCAAGAATAGTGCCCTGGCAACCATCACCCCATGTGGCCAAGCAGCAGATGGTGGAGATGGTGGAAAAGGAGAGAGGTAAGGCAGGAGAAACTGGGGTGACACAACCCCCACCAGAAGAGCCAAGACAGCCACCACCCCCCCGCCCACCAAATACATGCACCACAATGGTGGTGATAAACGAGGAGGAGGAACAACACTACCGAAGGATGATGCAGGGACAGCTGCAGTACACATGCTGCAGTGCATCAGCCAGTGGCGATCAAATACACCACCCCACCCAAAAAGTCCCCCGGTGGTGACCCCAGGCACCCAATCTACCAGCAGGGGCACATCCAGGCCCCACATCCAGGACCCACACAGGGACACAGCAGGGATACACACTGACAGCCCAGGCACCACATGCCCCCCCCCCGAAAGTGTGTTTTTTTTAGACCAAAACCTGTGCTTTTGCACTGGTTTTGTTCCAACTCTATTCATGAATTGCTGCAATTGTCATTCTAATGCCATTTCAGGCGGTAACTGATTTGCTAAGTAACAATGATGAAAATTAGGTGCATCTGGACCACCTAATGCTTTTTCTTTTTGTAAAGTTGATTGTGTTATAAGTGAGTTAATTGATTTCAACCAATTGTCTGTTTTGGTTATGTGGAGTACTTTTGTATGCTGATAAAAAATAAAAAAAAAAGTTCTATATTGATGTGTCTCTTGTCAGAAGCACATGTGTGCTTTGAGTTTCATCAGGTGATTCATGACTTTGATTTGTTTAGCCTGGGTTCTGAAGCCGCACATATTCCATGATATCAGTTTAAGTGGTTGCATAGTTATTTGGGGGTAGTTATTTTTTTTTTCTTCATAAATGATGAGTGTATATGTAGCAAGTATCAGCTAGGCTACTAGGGTCTGAGTCAGCACAAATACACTAATAGATTATCAGTGTTCAAAGAAAATTTACCCCACGCACTTTCCAGTGCAAAAACACACAAATGCAGTGCAGGCTGCAGGTCTGGCAGTCCTGCCTTCCAAGATCCAGTGTGGTACTGTTTAAACAGAGGGACCCTGATTGACACACATGCAGCACAGGTGTGCCAATCGGTCTCTCTCAGGTGCTGTTTCCTGAGCTACAGTTTCACCTGTCCTCTGAAGCCGAGCTGGGGTCTGTTTCACAAACTCTGAGATCAGAAACTCTGAGTTTTTGGTTTCAGAACAGCTGTTCTGAGTTGGTTCAATTAACTCTGAGTAGGCAGACTCTAGGTGTGTCCCATTCCAATGGCTGCATCCTTCGAATGCTGCATTTGAAGGCCGATTACGCCACAGCGACGCGCTGAAGGCTGTCCCAATTCGAAGGGTCCTTCAAATGCAGCCTACAAATGCGTCCTTCTTTTCCCCAATCCTTCTCGGCCTGCCCTAACCTGAGATGCATTGGGGGTATACCAGAAAATTCTATAGTAGCCTGGGAACGGAGCTGTGTATGCAAAAATTAAAAGCCTAAAGCGGTTATGGTGATAGTCTTTTGTCAGACATTTTTGTGTTGACATTTTTTGTATTTTATTTTGACAGAAATCATCAAGACAGCAAATGAGCTCGTACAGCGGTCCCGTAGCTATTGCCACTTTTATTAAGCTTTCATTAGCTTTTATTAAGCTGAGAAAACAGAACAGCCAGCTCTTCGCGGACGATGTTGTAGTTCTAAAATTAAAAAGTAAGAAAAAAAAATTAACAAAATTTCGATCTCCATTCTCTCTTCGGTTCAACGCTGTCACGGTTGCTAGGCAACAGGATGTACGCCGAGGTAAGGGTGGGGGTAAATCTGAAGGCTAGACCGTCCCAATTCACAACTGCTGACTTCCGGCCTACCCGACCTTCGGAGGACCCGTCCTACCCATAGTCTACGTAGGACGGGTTCTTTGAAGAATGCGGCCGCTGAATTGGGACAGACCTTAGGAGTTACCACAACTATAAAAAGCCATGATCAATGGAGCTCAGATACCATGATTCACCATGGCAACGGCAATAAACAGAAGAGATCCTCCTACTCGTCTTCGCTGATTGAAAGTTTTTTTTTTTTTTTGCAGCCATGTGACTTTCTGCAGCCAACTGACTGCAGCAGTGAAGAAAAGACAGTTGATGAGTTGATTCTTAATTTAAATAGCTATTTAGTGGCAGGTGAAACCCCGCTGACATGAAAAAAACACAACTTTGAGCCAGTTGAAGATTACATACAAAACACATTTCAGACATAGTTCAAACGTAACAGATGTTGGATTCACTTAAAAAAAAAAAAAAGAAAAATTGGAGGAATGGTAAAAATAAATAAATAAATAAAATAATTGTTCGAGGAGTCTAGAAGCACCAATACATCCAGTCACACTGTTAAATCCTAAAGGGACATTTCTTTAGTCACAAGTAGGAGCAGGATAGGGTTTATGTTGAAGTAAAGAGAGAGTCAGTTGCTGCGGTAACAGACTCTGAGTATGAGTTACCTCAATTAATGAAACCATCTCAACTGTGGCTCAGAGTTAAGTAACTTCCCTTTGTGAAAGTTTCCCTGAGTTCCAATTCAACAAACTCAGAGTTTCCACATAACCCGCTTTGTGAAATGGACCCCAGAACCACAGCTTGCCACCACAGTACATAAGATATTATTTGTGTCTCATGCTAAGTTAGTGCGTGTTTGTCTGTATTTGTGTGTGGGGGAGAAAACAGAAAGAAAGAATACACATATAAGATAGGTAGGTAGTACAAGAAAAGGGTGAAAAAGAAGGTAAGAAATTAAGAAATAAAAAAAATGATGATAATAATAGGCCTACATTTTATTTATAGGTGCTTTTCATGACAGTCAAGATCACAATACAGATAAAATATAAACAAATAAAGGATAAAAACAATGAGAATAACATGAATATATATATAAATGATGAGTGGACAACTGTGGATGGAATAAAATAACATAAGATGATAGTGTGCTGTATTTGTGGCATCAAGCACTCACGTCATCTTTGCTGGAAATCTGTTCAGGTTCTCCCACTCTGTCTCTGAGTGGGAGAACCTGAACAGCTGAGTTTTAAGTTGGGATTTAGAAAGAGAAACAGCATCAGTGATGAGAAGGTCAGTGGGAAGTTGGATGGTTGGATGAACAGAGAAATAAACAAATAAGCTATAAAAAATGAAATAAGAGGTGGGTATAACGTTTGCTGAAGTGGAAAATCCTTGGTGTGTATTTGTGAAGTTGTGATGTGGGGATTAATGTTAATTAATGATTAATATCATTAATGTTACACCAGTTTTATGTAGATTTTAGTATCTTCATATCTTAGATGTTTCCCTGCCACAGCACACCATGAGTAGATCACTATCAGCTACTCATCAAGGTCTGCAAAAGTCAGTTAACCATCCATCCAATCAGGTGTGCTTAAACGTCTAAGACATGCAGGACATGTGGTCCTTGAGACCTGGGTTTGGACATCTTATTTACTTGTATGATATATTCTTGTCAGTGCGCTGCCATGATGAGTCGCCCCCCTCTGTGACGTGGATTCAACGTGCTGTGAGGTCCGTCACGTCTCTCTGATCTTTCATCTCTCTGTGTCTTCTGAAGTAGACACACTCTTCTTCAGCAAAGCAGACCCTCTCTCATGCTACATACTACATTTTGGCGAAAGCGATATGTAGCACTGTTCTATGTAGTTTTGAAATTGCCCATTTTTTTTCTCTTGATTGTTATGCTTGATACTACATCTGATGTCATTCCCTAAGCTGCAGCCATTCTATAAATCTCAATGCATTCATAGTGACATTTTAAACATGGCTCTCTTCATGCTACACTTCAAACATCCCAACAGTTTGTTCATTGTTTGGCTTTGTCTACTGACTGCTTTAATTTTTTATTATTTATTTTATATATATATATATTTTTTTATATTTCAACAAGATAATTACCTCTTGGGGATTTGTAAAGTATGACTCAATTTATTTCATTTCAGTTATATTTAACAGAAGACAATGGGACTTTGAGTCATTGAGAAACTGTGTTCAAGTGAGAATTTGCAAAAGTCCTTTTTTTCTTTTCCAGGTTTATTGGTTGAATTCTTTGCTTTTCCTATTATGTCATGCAGTAAGGCCTTCAGATAAGCCTATCTGAATCTTCTAATGTCAACACATCATGTCTCACATACTCTCATCAAGGCCATAGTCAACTTCATGCAAGTAGACTGAAAAGAAATCATCTCTGTTATTGTTCAATCTAAAGATAATAATACATAACCTACTTGCGCCAGGAAAGATGTTCTCAACCATGCTGTCAAGCATGAATAAAAATGTTTGTCCCTTTCTAAACAGTATTTAAACTTTTGGTTGAATCACGTCTGCTTGTAAAAGATTGCACTTAAAATTGCGACGTAACTGACACTCCTTTGTGTGTAGGAGCCATGGAAAATATGAAATACTCACTGTAGATGTTGGCTTCTGCACCAGTGGTTCTATATTAAATGGTACACAGCTATATTCATGCTTTATGCTTTATTTTGGCCAACAGATGTAATACATGTTACATTCAGAAACTTTAAAGGTGGAACAACAAAAATGTGAAACAGAACTATGAGAAAAAACCTTAATTTACCACCATGAAAATTATAAAGAAAAATAAAACGCAGAATTGTAGGCAATGATCTCAGATAAAGATTTATTTAATTTAAGTGGTTATAAAATTCTTGCAACACTAAATACAAATCACAGGAAAATTATAGCATAGCTGAAAAGTATCATTATCGTAGCCTTGTTATCCGTATGTATTAATGATTGGAACAAAACATCTACTTCAGGTCCACTTCATTCCCTTATGCACCGCTTGGTATATGTGATGACATAAGTCCAGATCTTCCACGGCCACAACAGTGTCAAATACTGTCAGGATGTGCAGTCATAGATGAAAGGCTGTCCTCACTTAATGAAAACACACTGTTGCAATCACATGTGAGAGTCCATAATATTTTGCTCCCATTATCAGTTCAATCAATATGTGGCTTGCACCTTTGGTCAGAAAACAGCTTTGTTGCTGTGAGGGAACAGGTCAATAGCTTTGAGCTAGTTTGGCAGTAAAGTAGGGTAGAATTGAACTTGAAGATAACTAGAGAAGTAATAACAAAAGAGACAATAAAGCAGATAGGTTGTACTGAGATGGTGTTGATACTGAGAATAGTGGAGGACATTAACATAAGATAATACAAGAGAGTCAGCAGTAACTTTGAAAATAACGGAGCAATATTCTGACAGAGTAGAAAAGTAGATGTGGACAAAGATTAGACATTAACAGAAAAAGAAAAGATTTCACAGTAAATGAATGACAGACATAAAACAGACAAACAGGACATTATGGGATGATATGAGGGAAATGCAAAACAGAGGTCAGAAGTCTCAATAACCTGGGATTACAACCACAATAAATATTCACTGTGGGGCATAATGAGCATTTTTAGAAAGACGTTGTCTTTGCAAAAGGATGAATAACCCTATAAACCAACTTTTATTGCTTTTGTGGGATCAACCAACATGGTTGAGTTAGTTGCTCTGGCATGAACAGCATGCCCAGTCTGATCCCACAAGTGTTCAGTGGGGTTGAGTTGAGGACTGGTAGCCTTTATAACAGCAAGCATTTTCTTTTGATCAGACAAATAGTTCTTTTTTAGGAGATGTATTTTTTACCTTGACATGTTTCGACTGTCACTACAGTCTTCCTCAGAAGCATAGATCACCAGCTGATTAAAAGACACGTCATCGCACTCGGCCGATGATGCTTCTGATCCAAGTAGCCACAGACCTGTAAAATGTTTCCAGGATGAGCTGTGATGGATTAAAATGGTCTGCTTGCATTATAAAATCTTGCAGAAGACATGACAACACCACTGTAGCCATATCTAGCTCATCTTTGTTATTAAAAAAAGTGTTTAAAACAATGCCCGGTCTTGCCTGAAAGGTAGAAAAAGAAAGGAAGCATTGGTGGTGCAGGTAAAAGTGCAAGTAAGCAAACAATCAAAAAAACAAAACAAAAACAAACAAACAACAATGAAAAAAAAAAAAACAGATTTGTATCTGGCATTAGGTGAGAGAGTGATATGCTGCTGTGCCTTGATTTGACTCAGGTAGTTTAACGTGTCACATTTAGTGGCCTTGGCTTGCTGGCACTGAGGGAAAGGCTCAGAACAGATGGAGAAGAAAATTGTGTAGCTAGAACAAACTGAACAAAGAATGAAAATTAAAAGTAATTGGAGAGAGAATGGTTGGCATTGAAACATGGCATGATATCAGTGGAGCAACAGAGAACAGCATGTCCAAACACCTTTTGACTATCTTGTCATAAAACACACACACACACACAAAGAAGAGAGCCTTACTATCACAAACACGGATAGGGCAACACTAATCACAAAACAAAACAAAACAATGGTGAGTGTATCAGGGGTGGTGGGGTGGTGGGATGATGATGATTGGCCGCATTGCACACACTCAATGCGGCCAAATGCCCTGTAGAAACTGGTTCAGAGTATGTGTCTTAACTAATCTGTTTTTGTTGGTGAGCGCACGTGACCCCCTGAGGAAATGCCGCCTTGAGCAGCTGTCCATGTCACCTGTTGCAGAAACCACTAGAGCACCACAGTGTACATCAGCAACAATACACACACTTCCCATTTCCACTTTTTAACGCAGTCAAAATCATCAAACATTTCCCCTCAATTCCACCCAAAAGACGCCATTGCCCCAAGTCATGTGTGTTGGTGTCAATGTGCGTGCGTGGAGGTGGGGGTGGGGTGCGTGGACTGAGACTATGGCAGCCCAAGTTAGACTATGGCAGGCCGCCATAGTCTCGTCAATGCATGGGAAACATTGAATACCATAAACAACTGCCTCATTAAATGTAGTGAAGCTTTTACAACCAGAAAAAAGGGGAGAATTGAAATAACATTGCACCTTAGAGTGGAGGTGAGGTGTCCCAAGACACAGAAAATGTCATGGTGTTGGATTAATCAGTCTTGTTTAGTTAAAGTTTCACCCTTTACTTGTGCTCTTTTCTTGACTCCAGCTTTGTGTTTAGCCTTTTTCCAGTTTTGTTTAGACATAACTTCCCCTGGTATGTGGCTTCTTCTTTTTCCCCCTGCTGTAAATGTGTTTTGTCATTGTCTATATATTGTTTTCTGTCTCATGCCTACATTGCTGGTTTGTCATTGTCTTTCTGCCCGTTTCTCATTCATTTATATAAGTTTTCTTTTCTGTGATTCAGCCAGTAATCCATCATTAACTCAGCTAATCCTTAAATTGCCTTTTTAAAATGTCTTTTATTTATTTGATTTTCTGTTCCTGGAATTGGATTGTGGACTTTGATAACCCCTGACTCAATATAGGCCTAGTCTTACATTTGTCTCTTAACTCCAGCTTTGAATTAAACAATTACTGCACTATTACCAGAAAAAAAAAGACTGTGAGGTGTGAATGTTGCAAAAAATTGTTGATAAAATTGTAAGTTATGAAAATACATGCACATGAAAGAAGACAAATCAGTTAATATTTATAGAAATAATATTTAAAAATAATCAAAAACATCCAAAACATATCTGTTTGTACTTCTGATTTCTGTTTTGATTTCTTTAAAATGGTAATAATAATAATAATAACAATGAAAATAATAATAATAATAATAATAATAATAATACTTTATTTGTATAGCACCTTTTAAAACAACAGTTACAAAATGCTTTACATTCCAGCAATTAAGACAATAAAAAATTATATAGACAAGATAAACTAAAATAAAATAATAATAAAAGAAAATAGTAGTAAAATAATAAAAGGAATAAATAAAACACACAAGAGCAATTCAAATATTAAAAGCCTTATTATACAAGTAAGTTTTAAGCAATGATTTAAAAGGGGGCAGTGAAGAGGCCTGTCTAATATTCAATGGAAGAGCGTTCCACAAACTGGGAGCCCTGACCATAAAAGCCCTTCCTCCTCGTGTTTTCAGTTGAGCTCTGGGGGTGAAAAGTAAAAGCTGATTAGAGGATCTGAGATTGCGTGAAGGGGTGTAAGGG
>JBAMYA010103893.1:0-20092 GCA_037176975.1 Arrhamphus sclerolepis | reverse complement strand
TATATTTTTTTTTTTCACACACACACAAACTCCAAACTGTGACCTGACTTGAAACAATTTCTACAGATTTTAACAAGTGGGTAAGATTCTCCGTTCCAACCTGATCTGGCATTTGTCAAAGGGAATTTTTGCTCTCCAGAAATATCTTTCAATTCATTCATTTCTGTCAAATCACAAAATAACTTCAGCTTTTGATTAAAGATGATAAATTGATTATCTACAGTCATATGAAAATGTCATGCAGCATTCCAATATGTAATCGTGTTAGCTAAACGGAACTGTGCGCCACTGACCTGCTCTCTCAGGCAGAGAGAGCTTGGTTCTGCATAGTTTGTTCAAGTTTACTTTGTAGAGGAATGTGATGTAACCCTCCCCCAATTCTTTCTCTCCACTTTGAATAACCCGTCTCTCTCTCTCTCTCTCTCCCTCTCTCTAGCCCACTCCGCCATCCTCTCCTGTCCCTCCTCACTGACCTACTTTTACTCTCCTGGCCCATCTAACAAGCTTCTGCACAACAACAAATAGATTGTACAGTTAGAAGATGTGTGTGTGTGTGTGTGTGTGTGTGGCGGGGGGTGCAAGAGATACAAGAGGGAGGAGGGAAAAGGTATCAGAGAAAACTGGGGGAGGACGGTGGCACAAAGCACTTTGGTTTTCTAAAGAATGTCAGCTGTTGTAGCTGCAGCTTGGTGTCATGGTGAGTTTCGCACTGCTAGCTGATCTGTTTACAGATTACACTTTCTATTGTGTTCATGATCATCCTTTACAGCGATATGAAAAATTCAGGAGTTGCATTTTATTTGTTTCATAAATTTCTGAATAACTCTGAGAAGAAGAAGAAAAGCATATTCTCAAGTTGTTTTTCTTTTTTTAGTTGTTTATATTGTTCCGTCCAGAAAGTTAGGTACACCTTGCATGCTGCAGCACCTCTGCATCTGATAGGCTCTCCTTCCTGTCATTCATGTCTCTTATGTAATACATGTACGTTTTTATGCTTTACTCCTGCTGACCTGCTGTTCCCAGCAGCCATTGTTCCAATAACCGCAGAGCCGGAAAGGGGCTGGTCCATTCTACATTTGCAGTTTTATGCAGTTGTTGTCCTAAGACTCTTGTGTAACTTCTTCTTTGCATATTCTGTTCTTTCCTTCTTCATAACTTCATGTAAAACAGATCCTCAAAAGGACTGGTTTGTGCTATTACGCAATCCCAGATGACGCAAGAAACAGAGCAGAAATCAATAACTGTGACAATGTCAAAGAAGATGTAATATTACTATATAGTTTGAACTTCCTTTTTTTCAGTTGCGTTATTGTGAAATAAGGGATTCAAATTCGCTTTTCTTGACTGATATTACATTTTTGGTGCCAAATGTCAGAGTGTAAAACTTAATGTACATGCTGGTCAACACATATTATTATCATTCCTTGTAATATTTGCACCCAGCAGCCACAATATTAAACACACTGACAATTAAACTGAAAAAAGGCGCCTGTGAACAGTTGGAATATATCAGCCGGTAAGTAAAAAGTAAGTCCTTATGAAAGTAGAGTAAAAAAAAAAGAGGCAAACGTAAGGAAATGGCCATAAGTGTAGCTGAGGCCCGTTAATGCAGCTAAATAGAGTTGATGGGCTTAATATTGAAGAAGAGCTATGAATGAAAAGCCTGAACACGCGCTCCATTGGTCAAAGGGTCTTAATATCGCATGCATCAGTACAGGATGATGATGATGATGACAGATATGTGAAACAGGGATGCTTGGCCTGATGAGTGAAGCGTATTTGATGGAAGGGTGCTGATGGAACAAACCCAATAAAACACACAATTGCAAAAAAAAAATCAGAGTAACAAATGGATCTGCTGGGAGGACTGATCCATGGACCTGATCCATCCTGATACCTCAAGACACACAGAGCTATTGACTTGTGACTGCCATGCCTTAACAAATAGGGGCCGTTTTGATTAAGATAAACAGCTCCTAAAGAAAACTGTAGCCTATAAATGGTTTTAACGTTGGCATTCATGCATAGTTGTTCTTGACCTATGAATGTGAATCTAATAGTCTCAGATTATTAGATTCATAGATGTTTCTGTCCTACTGATATTTCTGAATTAACCTCAATTGTATCCAACAAAAGAAAGCCATCTATGCTTACTGGAAACTAATCCTACTCAGCTTAACTGAAATTGCACATTTTGTGCCAAATGTCAGAGTAAAGAACTTAATTTACTGTAATAATTACATCCAACTGCCACAATATTAAACTCACTGACAAGTAAACTGAATAACACTGATAAACGTTAGAATGGCACCTGTGAACAGTTGGAATATATCACTAAGCTTTTTAAAGAAATCTTTCCTATAATTAGTTCTGTAATCACAATGGTCAATCTATCCCTTATAACCGAACACGTACCAAGAGCGTTTAAGATAGCAGTAATTAAACTGCTACCTAAAAAGACGTCTCTGGATTCTGATGATATAACTAACTACGGCCATATTTCCAGCCTTCCTTTTATTTCCAAAATTCTTTTGAAAATTGTTTCACATCAGCTAAATAATAAATAAATAATTAAAATTTAAAAAAAACTTTGTAGAAACAGTATAAATGATGAACTTCAATCAGGATTCACATCTCATCACAGTGCAAAAGCTGCTTTGGTCAAAGTCACCAGTGACCTTCTCATGTCTTCTGACAGATCTGATGGATCCGTCTCTGCTCTGGTCCTCTTGGATCTCAGCGCAGCGTTTGACACCATTGACCACAAGATTCTCATTATTAGATTAGAGCAGGTTGTTGGATTTAGAGGAATGGCATGAAAATGGTTCAAGTCACATTTATGTCCACGTATTTACATGGTCAAACTGATTGTTCCAGCTGTACCAGGGTCAGTTGTGGAGTACCACAGGGTTCTGTTCTTGGACTGATACTTTTTAATTACATATGCGCACTTTAAACAAACCTCATTAGGAAGCATCACATCAATTTCCATTGGTATCTCACCTTTGAGTAATTCTTTTTAATTATAGTTTTTATTTATATTTCAATTAATAGAATGATTTTTTTTCACTGTTAGTTTCAGTTTTAGTCTAACTGCAATAACGCTGATTGTGATGCATTATTTTATTGCTGTATAAACAAGTCATTTTTAATGATTTCAACAGGTCCAGAATGCTGCAGAACGAGTACTAACTCGAACTGGGTGTACCCAGGTCTAGTTAATAGAGACCACGTCTCACCTCTTCTAGCTTCATCATATTGGCTCCCTGTTAAATTTAGTATTGAATTCAAATTATTAATTCTTACAAACAAAGCCTTGAATGATTTCAGGCAGCTGGTGAAGGTGAAAGCCATTCTTTCAAAACAGCACTTTGAGTGAGTAATCCATGCCTTCATTACGTCTGCCGGATTACTGTAATGCACTTTATTTCGGAGTCAGCCAGTCTTCCTTTTCACATCTCCAGCTGGTTCAGCTGGGCATCTTTTAACTGGAGCATGTATGAGAGACAACACAACAGCCATTCTGGCTTCTCTTCGCTGGCTGCCTGTGAAGAAAACAAATCTGTTTTTTACACAGGCAGAATTCATTTTAAACTTCTTTTATTTGTTTTTAAATCCTTAAATGGTCTGACCCCACCTTACCTCTCTGAGCTGCTCCATGTGTACGCTCCTGCTCAGTCTCCTAGCTGTGCCAAAATCAAAGCAGAAGCTCAGAGGGGAGCGTTTTCACTTGCTGCTCCTAAAATGTGGAACAATCTGCCTTTACATAATAGACAGGCCCCTTCTCAGTCCACTTTTAAAGCTCATCTACTTTCACTCATTGGCTTTTGACCCAGCACAAGATGCTGATTTGATTTAATTTGCTTTATTGTTCTTATTGTTGGGGATTTAGTATTTTGATTTCTTTTTTAGTTGTATGTTATAGTTTTATTTTGTTTTTATGTCTCATGCTTTAATTGTACTTCTCAAGTAAAGCACTTTGTTTCAAAAATGGCTGTGTAAAAACACTTTATAAATAAAGATGGTACGTTATAAAGCTCCAATGTACATGAAAAACCTCATAGCTCTGTCCTAGCAGGACACTCTGCTCCCTGAATGCAGCTTTTCTTGATGCTCTGAGTCTGGTGGTCTAGAGAGGCTGGCAGAGCCTTCAGCTCCTGCATTATGGAATCAAATTTCAGCCTCTAAGAAGCCGCCTCCCTCTCTACATTTAAGGTTAAGCTTAAGACCTTCCTTTTTAACAAAACCTTCTTAGACAACAACATGCTTGTACAGCACCTTTCTAGTCCAGGAACATCTCAAGGTGCTTGGACCACCCTCTAGTCATGCACCCCTATTGTGCACTCATCATCTTTTCTCCTTCCTGTCTCCCTCCTTTCTTTTTTATTCCTCTGCCCTGCCAGCCTTCAGTCTTGGCCTCTTGAGTTGTTCATATTTCTTTTATTTAGTGTAAATGTGTTCAAATTCAGCCAACTCAATGTGGATGTGTCTGTACTTGCAGTCAGTGACGTGGTCATTTGCATAATTTCAATGAAAGCTTGAGATGTGATTTTACATCATTGTTCAGCTTATGTCAGCTGACGTGCACTTGCAGACAGACAGGATGCCGTTAAGGTGGAGCTGTGAACCGGTTCATCCGTCCTTCTGCTGCTACAGATGCCGGCTGTGTGCTTGTGTCACTTTTCATGATGCATTTGCATGCAGTGGCTTAAATTCAAAAGAGACCTTCATTAATCCAACAAACCTTTATTTTTCTTCCCCCCCCCAATTTTTAACCTTTGACAATTAAAACTGAGTGTTTTCTCAAAACCATTTGCATATCCCCGTGACTTATAGCAGTACACGATCAGTTCCTGACAAGCCATTTCTATTTTTCTTTCGTACAGAGAGCCTTTTGGCAAAATACAGAGTAACACGGGACACAAACGTTAATGGGGGGCAAAAGGATATCATGGGTAAATACAAACCACAACCAGGAAGAGCATAGATCAAATTGACACAAATGGATGTCAAAAACACACAAAATAGCCCAAAAAATAATAAATGTAATAATATAACAAACAAAAAATAAAATAAAAATAATAATAACATAATGAAAGCAGTATACAAGAGAAAGAGAGAACTGTACATTTATACACAGTGGCCAGAGGCAGGCACGACTTTACATACTGTGATCTAATGTAGTTACTGTAGTTAAAACAAATCAGTGCTGAGATGAGCAGGATCATTTAAGACATTTTTCCAAGGAGGGAACAAGGAACGACACATCAAAGAGGCACCTTTGATCAGAGAGCAGCTTTGCTGGTTTCAGAGAGATTTTACACATTAGTTTTGTCCTGAAATGGAGATGATTTTGATTCTGTTGGAAAACTTGCAAAGAAGGTTCGCATTACGCTCGTCAAATATGTGACAGCATGGCTCTGAGTGATATGTGCATAATTGGCCACAACTATTTTAATAGCTTTGACTGTCAACGGGGGGGTGGGGGGGCGACTCCTAGTTCTAATCAAACCTTTGAGGTGTTTTCTAGGTAGTGAGGGGCTGTACTAAATAATTCAAAGCAACAAACTTGTCACTTCTACAACTTCCATACCCTGCTATTTTCTTTTTTTTTTTTTTTTTTTGCCACATTTTTATTCTGAAAATATATATTCCATATATTCAAACTTATATGTCAGAGTAATATACAATCTAAGTGCTTTGTGAAAGAAGAGGACTTGAGTACCACAGAGCAGAAAAGTGAGGGAGGAAGAATAAGTGAAGATTGTAAAAGAAATATAAGGGTCTTTGGTCAAAGGAAATCTTCCACAATGCCACAATGAACACTGGCCAGCCTCTAAGGCAATTTACATCAGTGAATAATTGAATCATGTTTAAACTTTTCACATGGGGAAATATCCCACACTTGAGCTCTAGAGAGTAGAATATTGCAGCATTCCTCATTAGTCTGTTTACTTGTGATGGAAGGATGAGTGAAAGGTGAGGGAGCGTGTAGGAAGGGGTACTGGTGACACAGTGAAACTTAATGGTGAAATCACATTTTAAATACATATCCCACACATCCTTGGCTTTTTTTTTTGTTTTACAAGGTGCCAATTTAAACCATTATTTGCAGCCGTCTGTCCTTTACAGATAACAAAGAGGTAACAAGAAAATGGTCAAGCTGCTCTTGTATGTCCTTAATTTCACCTCTTATTGCGCCCCCCTTTCCCACTGCTGGATCCCTTTTTCCCTTCATCCTTCACAGCCTCTGTCTCCTTTATCTGACGCTTCACTTCTTCGACGAACTCAGTCTCATTCTCCGCCTCTTTGTTGTCCTCACTGGCCTGGCCGCTGTGAGGATTGCTCGGTAAAGCTAAGTATGGATGCTGAGGCAAAGTGGGCGAAAGGGACGCTGGGGTGTTAACCAGGCCCTCGACCTGAGCTCCCACTGTCCCATTAGATAGAGCTCTGTACTTGAGGCGAAGCTTGTGGGGAAGAGCAGTGGCTTTGACCTCGGCTTGGGACTGATCATGCAGACTGGAAGCTCCCTCTGTCTTCTGGTGGTAGCTACTAATGTCTGAGGACGACGACGAGGGAGACTCATCGTCTGTGGAGCCCTCTTTATCAGAGCTACGAGGGTCTCCGTCGCTTGAGGACGTATCTTTAGCAGAAGAGTTCTCCTGATAGAAGTTGTCAGCTCGGGGGCCTCCCTCATAGGTTAGTACTGGAGGCTCTTCATCCAATGTGTTGAGGTAGCCATTGTGCTGTATGAAGGAGGACTTGCCCTCCTCACTGTGGAGAAGATCAGGGGCAAAAATGTTCTGGTGGCTCTCCGTGTGCTGAACGCTGCTGTCCTGACCCTTGTAGCTGCAATGATGGTGGCTGTCGTGTAGCTGTTGGACGTTATGGTTATACTTTTGTTGCAACTCCTCTGTAGACTCAGCATGACGATTGGTGTATTCATACTGTGGCGAGTCCATGGTCTTTGTCCGCTCTAGTTTCTCTGCAACCTCAGAGATGGTCACTGAGCAATCAGAGAACATGGAGGGCAAGGTGTGCTGGCCATGCTGAGGCAGTCTGCTCTGTTGGGACTGCTGGTCCTCCAGCATCTGGCTCTCAAAAGGGTAACAGCCGTTGCTGGACTGATACAAGATGACACTCCTCTGTGCAGATGTGGCTTGAGTAGCAGGACTGGAAGAGTCCATGTGACACTGCTGCTGTCGTTGGTGGTGCTGGTAGTTCTTGGCACTTCCAGCCAATGGGACATTTTGCTGGTGTGGGGAAACCAGAGCATTGTTGTTGCCGTGGTAGGCTCCACTTGGCATTTCATTGAGTACCCCATTAGAGATCCCATTGGAAATCCTGTTACTTTCCAATCCAGCCATCTCCATGCTTGAGGGTTCCTTCTTTACAATGTAACCGATGGGTTCAGGGCTGTCTCTGGATGAGCCATCAGACATGTCAGACACAGAGCCCAGCGGAGAATACTTGTGGAGTGTGGTGTGGCGCTCACCACGACTGGACTGTTCGGTTTCAGATGAGTCAGAGTTGAGCATCGCCTGGGATGCACTGGAGTAACCGCTGCTTGAGAGGTATGTGTTACTCTTCGCCGTGCCATTGGTGCTGCCCCCATTGCCCCCAGTGTTGGCATCAACAACACTGTTGGAGATCTGTTGACTTTTCTCCATGTAGGAGGCTGCACTGATGAGACCAAATCGCAACTTGAGTTGAAGAAGCTCCGTCTTTAGACGAACATTCTCTTCATTCAGTGCAATGACCCGGTTCTCTAACACCATATCATTGAGACGACGTTTCTCCCTTGAGCGCTTGGCCGCTTCATTGTTTTTCCGTCTTTTTTCCCAGTAAGAAGCATCTTTCTTTTCATCAGAAATGAACTCACGCTTGCGACGAGAGGTCACAGTGGGCTTGCTCCCTTTAGCCTGACGGCTAACGCGTCCACCACCTTCAGGAACAGGGGATGGGAGCCTGTTATTGTAAGGGGGAAAGCTGTCAACTTTCATGGTATTCTTGCTGCTGGCAGATGGGATGTGTAGACTGACACTTTCCATTCTTCCCAACTGGGGGCCAGAGTATGACCCTAGCAAAGGGGGAGCGAAAACACGTAAAACTATATGAACTTTCTGCTTTGTCAGTAAGACGTTTGCTCTATGTCGCAGAACCAGTAAAAGATTTCGGTGGAGGTATTTGTGCTCTTAGAAGGGATAGCCTCATTGATTTCTCTTACTTATTTTTCAAATCAAAATCTTCAAGTGTCTAAATTAGCCAGGAAGATCAAAAAGAGGTGGAACTCAACAAAAACTTCAGACATTGACGTGGTGTTCTGAACAATTAACTTGAAAAAAAAAAAAGTTATGAGCAAAAGTCTTCGAGCTGCCTCCGGAAAAAGTTCAAAGCCTGGTGGAGTCTTGCTGGTATCCGTGTACGCGTCAATCTTCGGCGCAGCTACGATGACTGACGGACTGCTGGCCCGATTCTTGCTGTGTTTTATACAGGATGTAGGTCAGTTCATCTGCTTTGGGGCTCCTTTAGGATCCAGCTTGTGCTCCGCTGTTTGTTTAGCAATAACTGGGCAGCAGAAACAGTGAGAAAGAGAAAAAGGGGGACAAAGAGAAAGAGTTACATTAACCGTGAAGTCACTGCAATTCATTTAGGCAATTATGTACCAAAATCAGTTAGAAGTAGACTTCTCAAGAGTAAAATCTCTTAAAGATAAATGCATTTGTCCTTTGTCTGTGACTTCAGAGGGAGAAGGAGGGTAACCATGGCTGGGACCATGACTAAACATGTGTATTATACATCACACACGCTCTGAAGTGGCAGCAGTGCTCTTGTGGAAAGTGCAGCTATGTCACACGATGAGGAGCGAGGCACACTGACCTAGTGCAAGCTCTGCTGAAATGGACAAATAAAGAGCTGAAAGAGGAATAACTGGATGTTGTGTGACATTGACTTTACTATGAGATAGCAAAAATATATTTTTGTGCCATTATAATTGCTGCTTTTTGGGGTACGTTCCATCACAGTAACAGCATCTCATATACTCTGATAGTCATCATACTGTCTAAAATTACATAACTCCCCACGTTGCTTTTTCTTTTTCGGTGTCAATATCACAGTTCAGCACAAAGCTGCATCATACAGACGCACCACAGACTGATGACAGTGTTCCAGTGTTACGTAATAACACAATCTTGTCTTGTTTGGCGAACCAATATGCAAAAATTAATAACACATCACTGCACTAAGTCCCAGAGTCACTTATAAACATGAAAACATCCTTCTATGATGCATGCGCACGCCGATTAAATGCAATAATCTAGGTCAGAAAGCCTGTAGTAACTGTAACTACGGCGCCGCCTTTCGTTCGCTGCTCTGGAATCAATCAAAACACAAAAAGGACAACTTATTATATTTCTCGTGCAGTTTTAATCAAACACAGTAAATGGAAATCAAGGAAGCACAATTTTAACATAAAAGTTGACCGAGTCGCGTCAAGAACGGATATGAAAATAACACATTGGTGCGAGAGCAATGCTGTGGATTTAAAGCCAAAAAAATGATTTTATCTCAAAAAATAAAATGCTGCCTGCAGCTTTTTGTCTCCATGCTTGGACGAATTACTGAGGGAGAATGATATCATGCAGCTTACTACACATCTGGTAATAACAAGAGCGCTATTTGTGTCTGGCGCACGGTCAGAACTACTGTGAGCTCCGTTTTGCGACAATAAATAAATAAATTTAAAAGGTGAAGTTGTACAACAAGTATTCGCAGGTAGAAGAAAATTGCTCAAATTGGCTTACGCAAAATTTTCTTAATTTGAACTATCAAGTTAATGCAACATAACCGTTTAAACTCATGGAGGTTCATCCAGACCTTGTCTGACTCCCACAGAATCAGTGATTGTGTAATCATGGGGAGAAGAAAAAAAATGCACTTTATGACTGCAAAACAGGTTTACAAGCACTCAGTAAAATAAACAGATAATTTAATGATACATTTTAATATACAACTTTGTCTTGTATAAAGCTATACTGAACACAGTCACCCCTCAACGCAAGACAAAATGGAAAAAAAAGGAAAAAAAAAAAGGCTCAAATCCCTACACATACCCCCTGCTGGAGAGTTTTCATCAAGACATGCAGGGACGGGGAACGTGAAACAAAGGAGGGCGGGAAGAAGGCACACGTACGTCTACGCTGTCCCACTGACCTAGAAAGCACGCAAAGCGGTAAACACTCCTCCTGTCTTTGACAGTGCACCACAAAATAGGTCAGTGGGACTGCAAGGGAGGGAGAGCAGGGTATGCAAGAGAGCATTAGAGTGCATTCTATAAATAGAGAACAGAAAGAGGTGAGGGAGGGGAGGAAGCAGAGGAAGACTGGGTCACAGGAGGAATTCAAATTGGTGTACGCGAGAGGAATTTTACAGAATCTGCAGCAGCATGAATAAAAGAGAGGCAAGCAACTACGTCATCCGGCTGAACGTCAGGTTATGAAAGCCCGAAAGATTTTCACGAAACACTGAACTCCTGTTCACTCAAGGGACTTTATGTCACCTTCTGCAGCACATTACAAGGTGGATTTCTGCCAAAAGGGAATGATTGTGACAGACAGGGCAAAGGCATTGACGTCATAGCGCACACCCATAACCGTAGCCAAATTCACCCACCCGCTCTCTCTCAGGACTGCATGGGGAGGGGCCGCTTGTTGTTACCCATACTGTATGTGCTCTAAATTCCTCTTGTTACAGATCAAAGCTTGTGTAACAAATGCATATTTCATAGCAGCAGACGCTACAGGTTAGTGACTGCGATTGCCCTGCAATGTGTTTCTGCCAGTCTCCTTGTAATTGCTGTGCTCTGAATAAAAGCCAAGACAAACACTAGAGCGAGGCTGTGCATGCTGCATTATGTAAGTGGCTTTTTGTACAATCATTTCCCATTAGAAATAATGACTCATTGAAGCTACAGTAAGCAGTTCGTTTTTTTTTCCTGAGTTTTTCACCGAGGAAGCAAACCCCCCCCCCCCCTGAGGTACTTCACAGACACTTGCAACTCGGGGATGAATGTTTCACCCCTGATCTTCTCTGAGGCAAGTGTGAGTAAAACACAAGACATCCTGTTTCCCTCCTCCATGTTTGAAATGATCCCATGAACACCCCACATGTAGAGGGGCCGAGGCAAGGAGGCTCCGTTATTGCTCCATTTTGTGTTAAACAAAAATAGGAGACAAGAACGCAGACAGTCAACATTCTAGGTCAGCCCAGACTAGTATGTTAAGAAAAAGCACTCGAGCCTGTGAAACAAGAGTTACAGGTCTTAAAAAATTTTAAAAGTTTGTTGTTTTGTTTTTTGTTTTTTTTTTGGGGGGGGATCTTGATTTCCAGCAACAGAACAGTCAAAAGGTTTGTGCAAATCCACGAAGCAAAAAAACCACAAAGAAACAAAAGACGAGGCACCAATGATGGACAAACACTTAGAGATGGACAATATAATTTAAATCCCAGTGTTTCCTTATTTTGGCTGCTACGATATCATTCTGACCCATCAATATAAAGAACATAAAAACCACAGAGAAACCGCCAAGAATGTCCAGAAATTATAAATGAACCCCCCCAAACTGAAAAGAATAAAATAAAATAAACAGCCAAATCAATAGAAACTTGAACCTTTGAAACTAAATCATGTTTTAGACACGAAAATGTATCTTATCATCATTATTGAAAAAAATATAGCTATAACACGATATATAATGTTATTGAATTACTGTACAGGCCAACTGACACTGAGACAATGAGTTACTGCTGATTATGCGTCTATGAATTCCTCAAAGCAACAACCACGGCGGTTATAGAGGTTCACCACTTGTCCTGTGAGTCCCTGGGTCTCTTCACCCAGATGACCTATATTTATGGGACACAGTAATGCATGCCCTGAAACCTGAGCAGCTGGCAGCAGACGGAAGCACCAGAACTGTGTCTGACCTGGTCACACATGGACTTGCACACCTTGCATCACATCCTTATCAGCAGTCCTCCCAACTATCTTACAAAGTCACGCAAGGCACACACACGTGTCTACATATATATATATATATATCTATATATGTATATATATATAAACACATGTATACACATACACACACAGAGAATCATCTTTTTCTCCCAGTGATCTCCCAGTTTTCTGTTGGAGGAGAAGTACTAAGCTGGTTAAAAATAGCAGCAGCAGACACTGAGCTACTGTGTTACATCACTCACTGAAAAGCATTTCTAGAGCACAGCTCCCACTACGAAAGATTTACTACATATCTGCTTAAGAAATAAGAATCCGATGGTAAATGCAAATGTGAATAAGGAGCGGTGATGCGAACAGGAATCAGTTTCCACCTTCTACATCCCAGAAGAGAGCTGCTGTTTATTTCCCTGCTTTGTGCTGCAGGTTATGTCATCCTGCTCCCTCAAAGACCAGCTCTGCATTTCAATAGAAAGTTTATGACACAAGCCTCTTCCTTTTTTTTTTTTTGTCCTTTTAAAATATACATTTATGGTTTGATAGTAAGAGATGTATAAACAAAGGAAAATTATTTTACTCATCTGCAGGAAAGAGTTGCCACAAAAGCACCCATATGGGAATTGTACCTTACAAAGTAATTTACTATTAGATTGGCCTATTGTTATAATATCCATTCTAAATTATTCCTCAATATTTTTAACAAACATCCCCTCTCACCTTAGTCTCGTGTTTTGTTGAAGATGTTTCGTAAATGAAAGTCTTTATATGAATATTTGTCAAATAATGATTTTTAAAAAAAAAAAAGAATGATCAAAGAAAAAGCTAAACAGATTAACTGATACTTCAGTAACTACGGACCCAGTGACCCACATAAAACACGCAAATAGAAAAGCGGGATGCCACGTGCGGGATCTGATGTCTGCATTGACCAGACAGCAGAGCAAAAGCGTCGCAGCTACTCGCGTCCCTCGGAAAATACCACCCTGAGGGATATTACCTCGTCTTGACATTGAGTGCGCGTTGATATGCCAGACCACGATTAGCTGTCAAAACGTAGTGATGAAACGAGGCGAAAAAAAAAAAAAAAAAAACACCGCACCGATCCCTGAAAATAAATTGAAACAAAAGTGTGAGATGTGCTTCGGGAGCGCCGTGTGTTACGTGACAAAAAGAGCCGCAAACGTCTCAAAGTCATGCACGGACGCAGGATCAGCCAGCAAAGTGGAGAATCGCCATGTGAACAATAACCGGCCGTGTGCGTCGCTTCCTCGTGGCCAAAACACACATCTTTACATGTATTCGACCGCAATTAAACCGCGCATTAACTACGCTCAAGTAAAATCAAATCAAATCAAATAAAACAGAAACTACAAAGCAGCCCGGAGCTCAGTCAAAACATACCTTTCGGTGTCCTAGAGGAGTGGGAAAGGTTCAGGCTTCCCCCGACACAAAAGCGGTCTCGATCCCGTTTTCTCCTTCCCTTGTTCCTTGAGAGGAAACGTCCCAAAATGATCTAAAAGACAAAAACCAAAAAAAAAACCAAACAACTTTTTTTTTTTTCTTCCTCTCGTGTCGGTGCTCAGGTCAGCGGCGGACGAGTTAGTACTGGTCGGCTGGATGCTGTTTCTGTCTTTTGGCTCAGGCTGCCTTCGTGTTGTACCCTGCTGGACACTTTGCTCCAGTTTCTCTGGCTCCCCTTCAACAGATATGTGTTAGTAGGTCAGCGGTTGCATAACAGCTAAGGCTGCCTAGTCACGTTTTTTTTCTTTTTTTTTTTGTGCCCTGTCTCTCCACGCGAGAGTCTCCTTTCCTTCTCCCTGTGAGTGTTATTAAATCTATGTCTTTTTGGTCTCGTCGCCACCGTTTCTGCATCTGATTCTTCCACAGTTGCAATTACGGGAGTGGTTCATTTCATATGAGAGGTCCAGTAACAGCTTGATCTTTTGCCCTTTCTTTCGTTGGTGTTTATTATGTTCCATAATTTATTGTGCTGATAAACTGACAAAAAGTAAGTCAAGTGGAACAAAAGTTCACTAAGATTCATAAAAACTGATCAGAAGATATTTTGACCTGCCTTTCTCCTTCCTTCCTCTAGCACTAATCAATCAAACTTTTTCCCCCCTCACTGTCTGGTGGCTCAACGTTTCCTATTTTGGGTAAGTGTGGATTATAAAATTTTTATTACTGTCTTCAGAGTCATACATTTACATTTTCTTAGTAATTTGCTAGCTTTGCTTTTATACTACATAGCTTGGGACAAACATTTTTGGCATCCTTCTACAAACTTCTCACTATAGTTTTCTGGAATTTGCTGGGGGCCATCGCTTCTGACCAATCAGGTTTGAAGGCCATGTGATCCGCTGACGCCTTTTCAGCTCTGCCCACAGATGTCCGATATGATTGAGATCAGGGCCCTGTGATGGCCCACACTGTTGTCCTTAAGCTACTTTGTAACCAATGTGGCGTATTGTTAGGGGGAATTGTCCATTTGGAAGACCCATTTGCACCCAAGCTTTAACTTCCTGGCTGAATCATTTCAAATTCAATTCAGCTCAGAAATACTTTATTAATTCCTGAGGGTAAATGCATTGTTGCAATAGTTGTTGTTACTTAAGTCTTTTCAATTATTCATTTATACATCCATCCACCCATCCAAAAAAAAAAGAAGTCACATTCTATTATTTGTTGGAACGCCCGTATTCAGTTCAGTTCAATTCAATTCAAGTCTTTATGTCGAACATGATGGCAGTATAAAATGACAGATATGCTTAAAAAAAATCTTAACAAGAAATGCAAAAGAGAAAAAATGTTTTTAGCAGCCGTCTTGATATGTTCAAAGAGGAGTAGGAAGAGCTTATAGCTTATCGTCTCTAGCTTTGATTACGGCATGCATTTGCCGTATCGTTGTTTTGATAAGCTTCTGCAATATCATAACATTTATTTCCATCCATTTACATTAATTTTTCGCTAACATCTTGTATTGATGATTGGAGAGTCAGACCGCTGCCCAAAGTCTTCTCCAGCACGTCCCAAAGATTCTCAATGGGGTTAAAGTCTGGACTGGACAATCCATGTGTAAAAATGATGCTCCCAGAACCGTTTTTTTTTTTTTTTTTCCAAAATTAGAGCCCGATGAATCACGGCACTGTCATCTTGGAGTATGCCTGTGCTACAAGGGAAGAAACAAATCCAGTCATGGAATAAACTGGTCGTTCAGGATATTCTGGTAGTCAGCTGACCTCATTCTTTGAGAACATGTTCCTGAACACAGACCTGACCAAGTGCAGAGGCCTCAGATCGTAGCACCCCACGACACCATGTTGAAAAAGGAGTGGAACCAGCTGCACAGAGAAGTCGACCGTTAGCTGCTTTTAGCTTGGCTAGCCTAGCTTCTGCTAATCGAGGATGATAATTCTTATTAGGTAATCTTAATTTCAATTCATTTTTTTCTGAACATGCTCAATTCAAAACAAGCTGTGAGGTTCTGTGGCTGAGCTCAGCACAACAAGAGTCCACCGGAGCAGCTGGGAGCAGAAGCCGATGCGCGCCTTGGAGATTACCACAGAGGGACTGGATGGTTGACTGCAGGTCCCAGCATAATTCCGCTTGGAAGAGCCCTGAAAGAATTTTCCATGAGCCACTTGGCTCCTTCAGCGAAACTGCGCTGCCGATCCGATGTGTCGAGCTGTTGGCCAAAGAGCTCCTTAACCCGAGCTGGGCGACGGCATTGCTCATCAACCGGAACCGCAGCTTGGCTGAAAGGGCCGAGTGGTTCACGGAAAATTCTTTCAGGACTCTTCCAAGCAGAGTTATGCTGGGATTTACTACAGTGCAGAATAACATCCTGGCAGAGGTCTCAAATGTTTCAGTTTCACCGTCAGCATGGCTAGATGAGAGCCTCCTGCGGTTAGCATGGCTAAGCTTAGCTAAGCTTCATCCTCTGATCCTTCCAGACCAACCACAGCCAGTCATGCAGGTCTACTGGTATAATTAACACAACACATGACACACAAAATACATATTCTCTTTGAAATGATGATTTAGATTTTTATACACAGCTCAGAAATCAATACAATGCTAAGTAGCAAAACTGACAACAGCAATGGCTACCTGTCATAGCCAAAAGCAGAGCCAGTGGCTAACTGTCAATCAAAGACGTTAAATACCATCCGACCATCTGATTGGTCAGCTTTTTATTAAATTATTTTTTTTAGAATTTTCAGAAACTTATACAGTAACTTATACAATAATTTTTTTCAGTATGGTCAATGACATTATCTACAAAATATGAACAACAAATAACTAACAAAGAAAAAAACAACAAAAACAAAAAAACAACAAAAAATATCAAAATACTGTCTAACCCTGATCTGTCTCTGCCTGTTCTGCCCGGCTGCTGGCACAGTCTCCTTGACTCTCTGGCCTGTAAATTCGGTGGTTTTCAGACACTGAACCAGTTTTTCTTTTGCTCCCTTTCTTTTGGTTCTCGAGGAAGCAGTGTACTAGACTATGTTTCATCTGTCATGTTTTCAGGAAACCATGTGTAACTCGGACATTTCCAGAGGAAAAAAAGGATTAATGCTTTAAGATGACTCTCGAGAGCAGAGACACATTGTTTATGCAGACTAACAGTTTCTTCCAAATAAACATTCCCACCTATTCCATTGTTGCATCTGTTAGAAGCACTCCTTCCACCGTTTCACACATGCATGCGATTCCAATGTTGCGGTCGTGACTTTGTCATGCTGCAAAATACACGTTCATTAACGTTTTTGGTTGCGTTTTTTAAAAATGCTTTTTACCAGGATATTTCTATATTCACTGTTAATTTCTGATGGAAACAGAAAATGTGTGTTGTTTGGTGTCAGTGTGATTTTAAATTTGCTTCTGTCATCCCATGAAGCCTGTTATCCATATTCCATGTGCAGTTACATCAGCCCTGCTTCAGACCCGTAGCCCTCCCCCCCACCTTGCTTTGTCTGGTACCACACGCATTCTCGTTCACCAAACACACACGGACACACTCTACTGCCACCCTTACCATTAGAGGGAAACGGCAGCCTTGAACTTGTTTAGCACCCCCCCACCCCCTCAGTCCTCTGTTGGAACCACCAACCCCCAACACACTCAGCCATATCTCCAGCTGCCCCTGCATGCCGGCATTCTCTTGGCAACAGTGGATTGGTGGTGCCTGCCTAGCAACCAGAGGACTTTCACTCCCTCACGTATGGGCAATGTTATTGGGGGTAGGTTCCCAGATTGGAATGCAAATGCACTGATCAGAGACAAAGAATCTCAGTTCCATGTTTGTGTTTTGATGGAGCTGGGAGGAAGAGTGCCTCTAGAAAGGGTCTCTGCAGCAGCAGGACATTTCTACAGATTCAAACTTAACCTCATAATTTAACACTGAAATGTATTTGACATCATGACCTCGAAGCTCTAACAGGCTTGGGGCTTTGTAGATAAAAAAAAATGTATATATCAGATTAAATCTGATCTTAGAAGTTATATCTATGCTCGTGCAGCATGTGGTAGGTTGCTCTAGTAAACAGAATTCTTTCTTTTTCAAACACAGCTATGAATGACTTTGTGATCCATGCAGACAAAGACACTTGGCGCCCCCTAACGTTGTCCAGAAATATTTAATAAGATGCATTTACTTATATGAGAGTACAGACGCCTGTGGGATATTTCAGAGCCACAGCTGTGATGTAAATGGGCATATTTACATTCTCACTGTATGTTCTGACCTCGCATCCTTCACTTTCACTGGAACAGTTTTCACTTTAGCTGCTACAAAGCTAAATTTATACATATATTTATATATGAAAGCTGCCCTGGGAAAGACATTTGTGAGGAAAGGTTAATTTTTTCTCTGTGTATTCAAAATGGTGACAGTGTGTTATGGATTATAATTTCTCTGTTGTCTTTCTAAATCTCTCCTTCCAGTGTTTCCTGACTGAACTGCTCAGTCCAATAACATCCTAAAATCACTCCGATTTAAAGTAATTGTCATCTGTTTTATTGCTGCTTCGATGCTCAACATGAAACAAATAGGGGAGAAAAATAGGCCTTTCAGAGTCACTGATGACACTCTGTGGAAATGATCGTTTTATAAGTGGTTTGGAGACGTGATGTTAGATTATTCTGGAACTGAGGTTTTAGGCAAACTCAGACAGCAGCTGCTCAGAGAAGAGCCAAACAGCTGATCTGTGATCTTTGACATCCTTGGATCAACCCTGGTTGTCATTTGAGTTCTGAAGAAATGAGGAATCATAACCACTGGATCATCCCATTCCCTCAGCTGGAGGCTTGGCTCCCATCATGGCTACAGGAGGGTCACCACCTACATATACGTGTGTATGCACACATATATACACATATACATTATATTGCAAACTGTTTTCTCTCACCTGCATAAGAACTGAAGTGACATCCCATTCTTAATCAATATGGTTCAATATGACGTGGGTCCACCCTTTGCAGCTATACCAGCTTCAACTCTTCTGGGAAGACTGTCCACATGGTTTAGGAGTGTGTTTATGAGACACTTAGACCATTCTTCCAGGTGGCTATTTGTGAGGTCACACACTGATGTTGGACAAGAAGGCCTGGCTCTCAGCCTATAATTCATCCTAAAGGTGTTCTGTCGGGTTGGGGTCAGGACTCTGTGCAGGCCAGTCCAGTTCATCCACACCAGACCCTCTCATCCGTGTCTTCATGGACCTGCTTTGTGGACTGGTGCACAGCCATGCTGGAAGAGGAAGGGACCATCTCCAAGCTGTTCCTAATTCATATCAGTCAACAAAAACAAACTCAGTCAATAATAGTATCATTAGACACAGAAAAAGCTTTTGACAAAGTTAACTGGACGTTTTTCTTTCGAACTCGACACAGCTTTGGCTTTGGAAGACCATTCATTCATTCACTGGACTTCTCCTGGGGCCACAGAAACCATCAACAGGTTCTCATCACGAAGGTTCTCACTTCTTTGGGGGACCAGACAAGGATGCCCTCTCTCCTTCAGTGTTTGCCATTTTTTTCTGTTTTGTTTATATCTTTCAATACATTAGTCCAGCAGTTTGGTGTTGGAATTCTTTCATTACCAACAAACCCAAACCACTGCTACCGAGCGTCGCACCAATGAGGACCACGTGAAGCGTGTCTACAAAAAGGAGCAAATGGTCCTTGAACCTACTTTGAATAATTTATCACACCTACAAGTAGTAATTTTAACTTAAATATAAATATGTTATGAATATCCCATAGTTGAAGAAGGTAGTTTGTATTGTATTGTATGTATGATTTAGTCCTCAACTTAAGTAATACTTATAATAGTGCATTGATCAGTTTAGTAAACCACTGTACTTGTAACATTTTATTTCAGTTACAAACTATCCATTTTTAATTGACCATAGCTTCTTATGTACCGATGTTATGGGATATACAATTTCATGCAGCAAAAGTGTCTTTGTAAATGAGTTCTCTCTTTGCTCCATGATGCTTCTACGCTCTCCATTATAGCAAAAAAAAACAAACAAACAAACAAACAAAAAAGGCTGCTGTCAGGGAGAAACCAAGTGGCCAAACTACAGAAGAGGAAACAGGTACGTGTCTTTGCTTGACTGAACAGACATTTGTATTACCTTCTAGGTATTTATGTTGGGCATTTTCCATATCATGTACTTTTCATATCTATGCAGTCTTGTGCTGCAGTCTTATCATTTTTAAAGGATGCTCGGGATTCGTAGCATGTGTCAGTGCAACTCATTCCTCTGAATTACTGCTGCAAATGGTCGCCTGTCAATAAAGGTATTAAATCGCAGTTATGCATTAAACTACGTGCAACAACGTAAACACAGCTTATCCTGTTTTGCCTGTAATTCATTGTAGGTGGTTCCACAGCTCCCAGAGCATTAACATCCCTTAAGAAAAGTAAAGAGGATAATACAGTCCTCAAAATGTAGCTGGAAGCTGTCGGAGGGAAAAAAAATCAAGTCTCTTGAAAATGAAAGAGGCGTCTTCAGACTGCAGCTTTTAAGCAAAGTGATAGTGATGAGTGCAGACTGACCATCT
>JBAMYA010103803.1:0-20098 GCA_037176975.1 Arrhamphus sclerolepis | reverse complement strand
CTTTCTTTCTTTCTTTCTTTCTTTCTTTCTTTCTTTCTTTCTTTCTTTCTTTCTTTCTTTCTTTCTTTCTTTCTTCTTGCAGACTGGTTATTATTATTGTTGTTGTTGTTATAGAATCCAAAGTCACAGCATTTAAAGAGCTTCTGCCAGCCTTCCTTCCTGAGGATCAGGAAGGTAAACTTATCTGCCAGGCATGTGATGTAATGGAGCCTGTGTGATGACTGGTCACTACAGGTGTTCAGAGAAAATGATTTATATTTAAAACGGCCACTCCAACCTCATAATGCAACAGGCCACCTCTCACATATCCTATAGGCCATATATGTTGTTTATTTGTTTGTTTGTTTTGTTTACTTTGTTTTACTTCTGCAAGATTTTACAGCTTTTTGTCAAGATCCTCCAAGTCGTCATGTGTTCGTGACAAGAACGTCATTCAGAGAATTCAAAACTCAGATCCCTTACACTGACCCCAGCACTGTCAGGGTTTCAGGTGTTTTTGCTATACGTCTGGAAAATCCTTTGCAATGTGGACCTCCTGCATGCCAAGCTCCACAAGAAGGTTCTAGATCCAGCCCATCAGTGGTTGTATCATGCAGCTCCCACAGGACATACATAACATCAGTTAGAATTAGAATGTTTACTTTTTAAATTACATCTCTTTTATTATCACTCATTTTTTAAATAGTTACTTAAACTAAATTGTATATATTCTCTTCATAAAGATTCTCTCCATTCCATGGTTGAAGAAAGCAGTGGCTGTCTACCAACTATGGAGCCATGAAAGGAATGAAATGAAATGAAATAAAAAATCAGTCACTATCCATTCTGGGCTGAATTATAGAACTACCTACTTTTTTCTGCGTTTCTCATCTTCACTATTGCGTTACATAATTATTCACAGTTTGTCCATCAGGTGGCAGCAAATAGCTAAAATAACCATGATAGCTTTGTGGATGTCTGCTATATTTGATAATTTTTAACTGTTTTAATTTCACCATAAATTGTAACCATTAAAAAAGAAAAAGGAAAAAAAAGATCCTCATTGCCACACCAATGACCACTGCATATAGAGGCCTTTAAAACTTTAACAAAATTGAAAACTTTCTCAGAATCTCTATAGAGGACAGACCGACAGACCTGAACCAGATAGATAAATCTGAGCATTTGCAGGCCAGAATGAAAGGCAGACAAAATTTATGTTCAAGAAGTGTAATTGGTCTTTCATTCTATATAGTGTTGCTGCCTCCTCTCCACACTGAAAAATTAAAATTTAAACCAATATAGCTATTATCAGCTTCTATGTACTCACTAAAATAAGTAAGCTGTATTTAAGCAAGAATTATACTGGATTAAAAAAAATGTGATCAACCCTCACCCTTACTTTAATTTTACTTTAATTTGCCAACAACCTCTTGTACACTGTTAACAGCTTGTTGAATAATGTCACTTTGGTACTATGCTGCAACGGAAACGGATTATACTTCAATGAAAAAGTGAATCAAAAACCTTCGAAGCCATCCCTGAGACATGAACGAGCCCCAGTGGAGCACCTTTAAGGGGTGATTTTTCACTTGATATGTATCAACTGTTGAGAGTTGCTTTTTCATTCTGGTGGGCCACCACGTGGTCGAGAGCTGTTGTGGTGTACGGGAGATCTGTGAAGCTGGAAGACTTAAATATCATGAAGAGGGGAGGCCATGTCTGATAACAACTCACATGCACTCACATACACTATTTGCTAAATTTACTATAGCTTTGAAAAGGGTTAGTGGGGTGCTGTTTCAAGTCAGCAGGGTAGGGCCAAAAGTAGACACCTGTTTATGTGTCATAGAGTAACAAACTAGTTCAAATATTTGGTAGTTGGTATGCCCTTATATAAATTCTAGAAATAAATGTGATAAACATTTCCTTTTTAAACTTCTGTTCAAGCTGTCTGACGAGTTAAAAGGGTATGGGAATATCACCCCGGGGAGTAAACCGAATAACCCTTCTTATTAGAGGGAATAAAGAAGAAAAATATGGAGTCCAACTCCATAGAAAAACAACTTGTTTTACAGTCATTGTCAGTTAGACAATATGTATATAATTACCCATTTGTCAAATGTATCATCACTGTAAAAAAAAAAAAAAAAAAAAGTCTCTTTCCAGGTTTATTTTTTGATTCCTCCTTCAGCCATTTCCAGATATCACCCAGGCTTGTGAGTACTTAAGATGTTCTTCATCTTAAGTACATCAGCAGCTGGCATAGGAACTCTATGTTGGGTGCGAGGCCAGACAGCAAACAGAGGGGGAATGAAGCATTTGGCATTCTATGAGGAAAGCCAACTTCAGTCCGTGCTTCACAGGACCAGCAGGTGGCTGACAGGTTCAGACCTCTGTACTTTATTGATAAACCTGGATGCCATTGCTGTGTCATCACCTAGAAAAAAATCTTTAGCTAGAAAACATTAAGGGATTTGTCAGTGGCTTTGTAATGTGTAGATTCTGTTTTTGCAGTTGACAGATCCAGAGCACCTGCTGTAGAATATCTGAGGACGAATGGTGATTGGGAACATATTTTGTGCAGAGGGTGTAGAAGGCTGTGTACCCTGAGCAGAGTGAAAAGGGCCATTCCCAAAGCTAAACTGAAAGAAAAACTGTGTTGAAGGTCTAGAAGCCTCACACTGCCCACTGAACTTACAAAACATACTGGAACGATCAGTGGTGAAAACAGAATCCATAACAGATGTAGATGATGTTAACAGCCAGTAGCTCCTGTGGCTGGCTTTTTCAAGATGTAAAAAAAAAAAAAAAAAATTGCTGAAAATAGCATGAAAGGACAGTTTATAGGAAGTCAGAGCAACATTTATGACCTTTTGGTATGTGGAGTAGTTTTTATGGTTTTCATCAGGTTTCACTCTGCATGAAGATCTAGAAGTTAAAAAAAACCACTTATATAGCACTTTACAACTGTATTTCTACAGCACCAAAGTACTTTATACTGTAAGCATTCACCCATTTACACTCACAGAGCTGCCGTATGCGCTGGCCAGACAACCAGGAGTAATGAGGGATTCAGTGTACCCAGGAGGGGGCTTGAACCCCCATCCTCCATGTTCCAAACCCTCTACCACTGAGCCACCTTGCCTTAGTATATTATGAATAAAAAAAATGCAGCAGTTGATATCACCAAGTGCAAAGACAAGACGTTATTAAACAGATGTAATAAATAAAGGCAATAATTGACTGATAAAAGTACAGTTTACCTTAAAGGAAAATAAAATCACATGAACAACGGAATACACATGTTACAGACAGATACATCAGCTTTTGGAAAATTACTCATTAGGAGAATGTTTGTGTAGAAACAAAAAATTTTGCATTTTTACAAGTTATGAGGTAAACAAAAAAGAAAGAGCTAAAAAGCATCCTTTTTCACTATTTCAGGGTTCCCAGCCACGTCAGTTGTGATTTTGACAACAAAATAACAGCAAAATAATAACACACACACAGGTGGGCAGAAATGGAATTGCATGATAGTATGACTTTAAAAAGCACAAAATTTGGAAGAGGCTGAATTAAAAATATATTTATTCACAAACAGTGTGGATTCAAAAATCTACTAGAAAGTTGGTCCCATCTGGATTTTACATGTTACAAAAGTTACTATTTGATGAAGCAAAGGTCAAAATATCCAAACCCCCTGAGCTGTATGATATGTCACCAATGACATTTTGCAGTTACAGGTACCCAAACCAGTTACGTCCCAGTTCGCATGCTGCATCTTTCAGCAGTGTGTTGCATTATTTCAGTTAAAAGTACCAAGACCTTTGTTTAGCTCATCACTATAGAAGGTTCATTTTACATTGCAGTCAATGGTATACTTGACACCAATGTTGCTCTGAGGCCGCCCCATAACTCAGATTCTGTACCTTATTGTGTTTTGGGAGTCATTGTTTTGTAAAAGAGCAGAGAATTGTCTATTTCTAGTGAATGAGTTTTGACTGAGGAGTCAAATTTATGTGAGCTGAAATAAGTTAGCATAACTCCTGGAAAAGTAAAGCAGCTACATTGTTAGAGAATGTGACATTGCTGTCAGCCCTCCTATTTCCACCTCCCCTGTTTATGGTCGTGACCCTCCAGCAATGACATTTGTTAGAGATGTTTGCTGTTTGTTTGAGTGCAGCCATGTGACCATATGCCAGCTGAACAAACTTAATTAAACCTAGACCACTTTGTGTTTGTTGTGTTGACCTTTTGTTTTCTTCATAAAACGTAATGGAACGTTATTCTGTTATTGTCACTTTAGATGTATGTTATTGGATTTCTTACTTTGTTTTTAGTGGTTTATATTTCATTTTACCAATCTCTTCTTCAAACCTTTTATTCAGACGTGGCAAGTTGTACTCGGCACTGACCCGGACAAAGAACAATTAATTTTTTACAATTATTAGCATATTACAGGTCACTGATTAGATGTAAATACATAGACTAGTTAATTATTGGCCGTAGGAAATTGCAGTGGTAAATTATAATGTAAGGAGGAGGACGACTGCAGAATTATGACGTAAGGTTTCTGTTTTCTTTTTTTTTTGTTCTATAGTACGGAAGCCCTAAACGGTCATATGGATACATTTTATTTCTCCCGTTTTCTCGTGAAAACAAGTTATTTTTCACCTGTTTTCCCGTGATAACGACATATTTTTCCCGTGATAATGACATAACTCCGTCGTTTTCTCGTAATAATGAGTTATTTTTTTCCTCTGTTTTCCCGTGATAGCGAGATAATTGCATTGCAATGCTGATTAAGGTCGATAGACCGAAAGCTTGATGAAAAATACACTTGTTTGCATGGATCTAAGTGTGCAGAGACTTTTTTTCTTAGTTTTCTTGAGATCTCAAATTAATTATCTCGTAATCACGGGGAAACAGAGGAAAAAATAACTCGTTGTCACGAGAAAACGGTGGAAATAAAATGTATGCATGTATGGCCCTTTAGGGCTTCCGTACTATAGCTCCTAATCTGTATGGTGTTTTTTTTTTTTTTTTGTTACTGCTCTCATTGGCCACCTCTTCTTCCTGTTGTCACCTGGGTCTCACTGTCTTACCTGATTGGTTGCCCTGCCTTATTCGCCTCTGTCCTCCCCTGCTGGTCCATTGTCATTCGGTTGGTTGTGTTTCTTCTTCTGCTTGCTTTGCTGCTTCCTTTTAACTCAATAATAATAAAAAATCCCTCCTTGGCAGTGTTTTTCTTAGTTTAATGTGTCAATAAAAGGACTAAGAAAAATAAATAAATACAGGGTTATTCCCAGCTTTTGAGACCACACCTCCCTGAACCCTGAATAAATAAACAAAATGACTAAATTTAACTCTGCCTCCCACTTTGATGCCTTTGGGTCTTGTCTTGCAAATCTTGACAAATGATACTGGAGGGAAATAAGGTATATTTTCATTCTTTACTTGCAAAGTAATTACACATTTTCGTAAACTATTCTTGAATATTAATTGTTCAGTTATTGATAGTCCAGAATGACTGATTTTGGCATTTTGTCATATACTTGTTTATTATGTTATAGCTGTATTTCAGTTCTTTTAGTTGAGACAGAGAAAAGGTGTGATATACAAGTTGCTACTTTAATTAATGATATTCTCTAATAACCACAGTTAATAAATAAAAAAAGGAGCAAATAGCAAAATATTTTTGTTGAATTTTAGTTATCTTGCTTGAAAATCTAAAACAAAACCTTATTTTTTCAAACAGCTACTGTGCAAACTGGTACACAGAAAGAAAACCTCAACTTCATTGATACCTGTTAATGGTGTCCTAACGGTTAAGAAAAAATGAAGTGCATGCCGTTCCCCGTTTTAAAACAGACTGCGACTGCTTCCTGTTGTGTTCATTTATAATTTTTGTGATAAATGGGTATCACTACACAGTGTGCACAAGTCAAACATCAAGGTATGACATACTTTATATGATAGAAGCACATGCAATGATCAGCCACCACCCTCCAGGCTGGTTGTCATAGTGCCCTGGTGTAATCAGAGACCCATATGTTGCTGCTTTGTTTGTTTGAGCCTCAGTATAACATGTCTGTTTACCCAAGAAGAACTGTGCAATGGGGAAGTTTGGGAGGGTGGGGGTGGGGTGGGGGGTGAAAGCCAGTTAAGCCAGGAATGTCTCAAACGGGTGTCAAAAGGCAGAAAAACGTAGGATTTTTTTCGTGCCTTTCCAGCAAATTGTCTATTAGTAAGGATAGAAGTGTTTGATAATTGATCATTGAAGATAAAAAGTTAGGTCACATACCTGCCACTATGGCAAAAAAAACCCAAACCAATAAATAAATAAATAAATAAAAAAAAATGCTGGTGATTTGATGATGCATCGTGCATCTATGTGTCAGCAAATATCTGCTGTATGGTGAAACCAGCTTTTGAATATGGTCCAGCTAGATTGCTCTTTTAATTATATGACAAACAGAGCATGAGCAAAGTCCATCTGGACCCATGATAAAACAAATGAGGTGAATGCCCTCTGCTCAGAAAGCTGGTTAACACAGAGAGACGCCTTTCAGCGGGATGGTGCGGTCACACACGTTTCTTTTGGATTTGAATAATTAATTTCATAACCATTTCACTTCTGGAATCTGCAGGAATAAATGCTACCTGTGTTTTTTTTTAAAAGAGCTTATGAGGAATTGCAAATGGTAAGTAAGCGCTCTCTTCTCCAATGATTTTCCTGATTCTATCATAGAAGATATGTTTGTAATAGCAACCGAGAGGATTTTAAATGTCACATTGCATTTATTGAATGGGTCTTTAAGTCTGTCTAATTATAAATCATTCTCTTTTTAATGGCACTGTAAAGATAATTACATTTGATGTTGTGAAAAGCATTTATTTGAACTTCATTAAAGATCTGTACAAGTTTTACAAAAGATAACGATATAGGGTAAGTTTGTTATGATATAGAACTTAATTTGATAAATATGTGTGGAAATCATCTGAAACTGCTCAGTTGACACAGTTTATGATTAAGTTTGGCTCTCCTTTCTTTATCCTTGGATATGCTATTATAAGTCCACAGTGTTAATATCCCATCTCACATCACTGACTTCAGATAACAGAAGCCTACAACCCGAGCAGCAACCTCCGGACAGAATGACACCATGTCCTTTAGGCAAAAGGTAATATTGTATTTTATAAATATCAATCAGTCAATCACGTTTATTTTAAAGCACTTTAAAAAAAACAGCAACAACTGACCAAAGTGTTGGACAAGTGAAAAGAGAAAATGAGTATGAGTTTATAAAGTCCCAGTTTTTGCAAAGCAGGATTCTAAATTTATGGATTTAAACAGCGGTGAATTCTTTTTGCTAATTTTTTTCTCTCTCAAATTTATGACTTCATATTGTCACAATTAGGCTTTTGTTTGTTGTTGTTTTATTTTTTTAATTTCAATATCATATGCACATTGTGGAAATAAGCTGATTTAATTTTGTTATAAAAAGTATAATACATGAAATGACATTATTTCTTTGGCTGTGACTTCCTGTGTGTAGTTCAGGTACATGGAGGACAGGACGGTGTACAGCAGTGGTGAAGAGTCTTTTATCGAATCACGCGCTGAAGCCCCTCATTCCCACCTTCTGCATTGTAGCCGTGGTGATATATAGCCTGGCAGACAAACTCAGAAACTTTGTGGTTGGCATCTTTATCCCGCAGTACCACTACCCGTTCGCTGTGGCTCTGTGCTTCGCCCAGGTTGGTGGTCACACAGTCTGCATTGCTTCTTTTAACTCCTGCTGTAACTGGAGTGCAAAGTAACAAGCAAAATATGCCTTATGCAAATGAAAAGTCTATGATGGACAAAATAATTTGTATACTGATGTGTCAACACAGAAAACTTTGAGATCTGGTAGGTGATTTGCTTATGCAGCATGATAACATCTTAGAAAACAAAGAGCCCCTAATGTGCTGATATCCTTCCACACGGAAAGAAGTAACAGATATACTGGCAGTTATCACTAATGTGTCACAGAAATATTTTGTCGGATTGTTTTACTCAACATGGAATCGGCGGTTCACGAGGTAAATTCAGCAGAGGTAATGGTAAAAAGGTGGAACTTTGAAATGCGGTTTCAAGTGTTGATAAACTTTTGCACCTAATAGATGTTTAACCAGAGGCTGACCAAAGGACAAACCTGAATGTGACCAGGTTCAGAGGTTAGTCACATGGGAGTTTTATGAATGGCAGGGTGTAATAATGCAGGTGGTCCTGACTGCTTCTGTGCAGATCTTGTAGGTGCAATTTAAAAGAGCTGAAAATGTAGATGTGATATTTCCTGGACTTGTGTTACATTTATGGTATCATAGATGTGCAGTTCTGTGGAAGAGATAGTGGGAGAGTCCGTGAGGACCATAATAATGATCATAGTTCATAGGCTGACACTGTGCTTATCTGCGGCTTATTGCTCATAGTAATTATCATTTAAAGTAATCAGTGAGGGGAGGGAATGTTCCGCTTATATCAAATTTAATTTAATTTAAAAACTCTTTATAGATACAGAAAGAGAAAACATATTGCTGCAGGATGAATTGAGGAAAAAATACAAAAAAAATAGGATAAAATAAAAATCAACAAACTGTTGGGAAGCTTGAAGTCCATCAGAGATGGGTGTGGTTATAATCTCTCATGATCACCATAAATGCATTATTGAGTTGTGTTTGTAGCCTGGCAACAGCTGAGCGGATGATGTCACTCGTACCACCAGAGAACTTTCAATAGACAGCATGGTTGGAAATTTTCACTCATCAGTTTAATATCCTGGTGCAAAGACACTCCCTCACAGTAACAGGATGTTCAATTCCTTCTCCCTTACCCCTGCTGCTCTATGCCCATACACTTTTTTCTTTTTTTTTTAATCCACAGGAGGCTCTGGAGTCCAGAATATATTCCTACGATCACATTTTAATGTTGTTCTTCCCTGAAATCTGTGACATAGCCATCTGGATTCAGAAGTATTATTCTGACTCGTACTCCAGCTTTTGAAAGTTCAGTCAGCTGCTGCTCTTATACTGGGATTTATTTCTTATCAAAGCAGAAGTTCAAATGTATCATAATTACCTGAAGCAGCATCCAAACCACCATCCAAAAAGCAAATGAAAAACAGTTCCCTAGATAGGGTGTGCGCATTATTAGTTTCACAAGTTTATCAAAAGGGAATCAAAATAGAGTAAATAGCAATTATGCCAATTCTGGTGTTTTATCATTTATTTTCTTCTTTTTTTGTCACTGAAGCAATAAACGTATTGTTTAATAAACTAGTATAAAGCCTTTTGGGCTTCCATTATTTCCATGGCAACCAACTATCAGAACAAGAAACATACGTTGCATTTTGCACTGAATATGTAGCTCAGATATTGGCTTTAGAGCCAGTTAATGATCAAAAGAGTGACTCCACCTAACATGACAAATTACTTCTGCTTTTTGCTTGTTGGTTCAGTGTTTCTACAGTACTTTTACTCTTTACACTGACGTCATCTCATCTTCCCCAGGTTCTGGTCTCTCTCTTGTTCTTAAATGTCCTCCATGTCCTGGATCTGGTGCCCCTCAAACATTACTCCAGGCCTCTCGGAGAGAGGCTGCTGCTGCCTGCTATCTGTCACAGTGTTCAAGGCGTGTTGTCCATGTGGGCCAAAGCCAGCAGCACGAACACAGGCCTCTTCCTCTTCACTGTGCCTCTCCTGCCCCTGGTAACTGTGTGCATCAGTTTTGCCCTGAAGCTGGCATCCCCACCGTGTAAGCACTCCTCTGTTCTGATTTCCTTCCTGAGTGGGACGTTTATCATCATCTCAGGTAAACCTTTGCATGTTTTTAGCAGGTGACATTGAGGGGTTTCTCCATATCACAATGAGCTTTAATCGATTTCCTATGTTTACAGCCTCCAGGGGTTTCCCAGGTATTGAACCTCTGGAGTACTTGTATGCACCTCTGGCGTTAATCCTCCACAGTCTCTCTCTGATTGGCCTGGCTAAAGTGTCTGACGCTGAGCGCCATCACCCTCCTGACGCCCAGGCCTCTGTGTTCGACATCTACTACACCCAGCTGGTCAACCAGAGTTGGGTGCTGGGCATTTTGTGGCTGCTGCACCCCGACAATCCCTGGCACGTGTTGAGACAGAGCAGCTGGCGCACCCTGCTCTTTCATGGGTATCTGCTTGCTATTCTCCTGCTCGGGATGGTGCTCAACTTCCTAGTTGGCATATCCTCTCTGTGTGTCTCACCGCTGGCTGGTGCGCTGCTCTACTCATCCAGGCAGATGATTCAGCCTTTTTTTCAGCTTCTGTAGCTTCACTGTGTGGTAAAAGCTGTAAACGTATCTGTTGATGCACAAAACCTTTGGGTGGAAAATGAGAATATTTTGGTTCTATTGGGTTTTTTGGTTCCAAGTTCCTTTTTTTTTTTAAAGCAATATGGGATTCAACTTTTTTTTTTTTAAAAAAGGAAAGAAATTCTCTTCATCAAAACTGGTATTGATCATCTCTATACCATAACACTAATTATTAAATGGCTTGTTTGTTCCCGACAAGATTCATGCACCACAATCAGTTAAAAATAATTAGCTACACTGTCAAACAGAGGGTCTTATCTCAGAAACAGTGATTAATTAAAAACAAACACAGGCCCCAGGATGGCCCCAGGGCCCTGTTCAGATGGAGCAAATAACATTACTCGCCATCTGCCCGCTGTGGAAGATACGACAAGAAGAAGAAAATGTGTTTGGTTAGAGTTCACCTAAACTGCACGCCCTTCTTCTTATTGTCTGAATGGTTTCAAACATTCTTTTGTAAAGGGCTAAAATCTTTGTTACTTTATTGAAATGGCCAGGATTCAAAAAAGCTTTCACATTTTAAAAAGTTTATCAGTTACAGAAACAAAGAGGGAGCAAAATCCTGTTAAAAGAAAGAAAAAAAAAAAAAAGCAACCCGCTGCATGTGCTGATGAGTGAACAAAAGTGAGCGCTCACGACCCACACCTTTAACATGTCCCGGTGGACTCCTTAAGACCTGCATTGATGTCTGTAAACGCAAAGATTTCTGGCGGGACTGCTGTCAGTGTTGGTTTTATCACACTAACAGATGTTACAAGCTTCTGTCTGACGTTGTTTACCCTGTGCGAAGACTTTTAACGACATCTATTTATTAAAGTATTATGCCAGGATGTGTCAGGGGGAGTGAAATAACGAAACGGCAGCATCTACACAGTACACGGTGTAACCAAACCGTCTCACGATGAAACTACCTAAACAGTGATCTCTCTGTTCCAGATAAAACATGGTGTACTTTCTCAAAACATCATACAGACCGTTTCCTTAATGAGAAACAGGTACATTGAGCTGAAGGTGACTCTAGTACCAAGCAGTTCTCATTCTTATACACTAGAAACTGAGAACGTTTGATAATTGTAACTAATTGTTATCAGCATTATTTTCTAACTACAAAAGTTAGTCAGTGTACATTTAGCAGACACACTTTTTGTTTTTGTTTTTTTTAACTTGCTGTCATTCACAATAATGAACAGTATTTAAGGGATTAAAGTCCCACTGACCAATTTTAATTTTAACCAGATCTCTGTGAAGATTTTACTTGAATGACTGATAATATGGAAAAAAAAATGAACAGGTTGTTTGCACTGGACTATTGAACTCACTTTATTAGATGTTAACTTATCAGTGTTATAAAAAAAAATATTTAAGTGTATGTCTTTCACTGAATGAATTTTTAACCAGAGGCTTTTAGAAGTTGCCCTTGAATGATTCTGACTGGTCAGATGTCAGATGAAAGGGGGCCATGATGAGAAAACACACTAAAACAGTTAAACATTTGCAAGGCTGTTATGTTTTCTTTGAGTCTAGCTTAAGTTGTTAAGCAAATCTGAACTGTCTCACGATTTAAACACACTTTTTTCAGAAAATGTGCATATGTATAACATTGTAAAATGTATTTTTCACCGCTGAAAAATAATATGGATGATGCTGTTGTATGAGCCTGTACCTGTTCAATAACCTACAATGAGACAAAACAAAATAAAGCCTTATTTAAAAACAAAAAAAACAAACTGTGTACCAGTTAAATTGAAGTGCTGAAAATATCCATTATGAATTCACATGTTGCAATGTTATATAAAGGTCAGTGTTGCACGTGGCTTTTTTGTTTATTTATTTTCGACCAAACAGTTTCATTGAGGTCATCTGAAGAAGAAGAAAAAAAAAAATACAATTTCTTGACGGGAAAGACGGATTAAAATTGCAATCAAGTTCCAAGAAAACAAAACAAAAACAAATTCCAAATGTTACAAATCTGAAAAATCTGCAAAAATCTGTAAAAATTAAGACATTGTGACTTCATGAACTCACATATTTGAGCGGGTGTGTGGGGGTGGGGGGTGTAACAACTCCATGATTCTGACTTTATATACTCAAAACCGTGTGACTTTACAAACTAACATATTTACAGGACAAAACTCAAAGAAAAGGCAAGAAAAAAAGAAAAGAGGAGCTTCACAATGAAGTACTTAAATGTTCTCACTTATCAGTCTACAACTGAAGACAAGTCGTCTTATTTGTCTCCAGTATTCTGGACTGAGTGACGGTTGTCACGGGGCAACGTCGTTACGGGGCCTATGCACCTGTGGTTCATCAAGGTTTACTCACTTTTAGCTTTCTGTGATTTCACATAGAAAACTGAGTTCATGAAGGGAGACTTGGATCTCCCTGAATTGTGCTTCATGGCTTTAATGTGCTTCCTCCCAGTTATCTTGAGGATTTAGATCACAAAAAGAGAAACGCAGAGAAAACAGGTTAATAATGTTTCCTTTGACAACTAAAACAGACGAGAATAACAGGATTTATGTGAACTTAGGCGTTCTTGGGTACACATCAAATTAAATGTAAATGATGCAGGTTTCAAAACATTTAAAATGTTGTAATTATTAAACTCTGAGATGTTTTCAACATCCTCTGGCAACAGAAGCACAGTGGATGTAGAGAAGCTGGACTTTAGTGACACTGCGTATCCGTCACCTGTCTGACAACTATTCATGATTTAAGTGCACTTGTTGTCTACGAAGGGTCAGCGTTGGGCGGGAGGCTTAAGCCCAGGCTCTGCAGCAGGTTAGACGCGGGCCCAGCCAGCCCAGCCTGGCAGCTGAGGGACTCCAGCAAGTTTTTGACCAAATTGACATCCAAGTCTAAAGGCCGGATCTCCTCTTCTGCATCTTCCACTTCTTCCGCCTCCTTCGAGACACCGGCCTCTGCAGAGGGATGAGGAGGGCTGCTGTCCAAGCTTCCCTTGTTGTGATTCTGAAGAAAATAAGAATTTATATCATGTAGCAGAACTTTTACTTTCACCTTTCTTGAGTTTGAGGCAAAAGGGGCAGAAGGAAGAAGGAATTTACTGGTTGACAGAAGCTTTGTCCTACGTTGGTGCCCATCAGTTCCTGATCCATTTGGTCCATGTATCTTTTGAGGCTGTCCAGAGTTTCTGTCCCGCTCATCTCTCCATTTTCAGAGGAGCCCTCCTCTTTCTCTCCCACATCATCATCATCATCATCATCATCATCATACTCATCATCAAAGTCATCTGAATCGAGTTCTTCTTCTTTGCCTCCTGCAGAAAAAAATTAAAAAATCAGAATGATTCTGTTAAAGAGCTTGTCTGGATTTTTTTTTTCTTTTTACTGTTATTTTATTATTTCTACACACCCAGTAGTCTGTCCAGTGCGCTGGCCATGGAGTCTGGGTCAAAACTAAAAGGCTGAGTTGTACTGCTCCTAAAATACAAAGAGAGAAGATATGGGCTATGAAAATGAAAAACTGGATCTGAATAAATTAGTACAACAGCTTATATTGGAAATGCATTGATTTCTGCAGCTCCAGTGGACCAGAAAGAGGAAATAATTGTTTAGACCTTTGATAGAATTACTGTCCTCTAAGGTGTGTGGGTGCCCGTGTGTGTGTTCCAATCTTAAATATGATTGAAATCAATCTGACCGCATAAAGTCACTCATTTCTGTCTCACCAGGGCAGTTCAGCCCCCTCATGCGATGACATTGCATTCAAGAAGTCCTTCATCCCTTGACTGACTGCCACCAGGGTGTAAAACCCCTCCTTCTCTTCTTCTTTCTTGTCCTCCGTCTTCTTTAATCTCTCTGCTGCGTCCTCGACATGCTGTGTCTTTTTTGTGGAACTACAGCTTTCACTGCCAACATCATCTCTCACGCCGCTTCTCTCTTCTAACAAACGCTCCAAATCCTGAGCTGTGATGTTTAGCCAGCTGTCACCTGGAGATGGGCACAAATTATAATGAAGAAAATATTGGAAACAGAAGAGGGTAGAAAGGTACACCAACAGGACACAAAGAGAATGGTACTGGTTGATAATTACAAAAAAAAAAAAAAAGGCAATATTTGGAAAATCTTAAAGTGATAACTTTATTTATTTTGTCCTGATGGGGAGATGAAAACTATCATGGTGAAGTGAAAAAACAAAACATGTATTAGGAGTAATGTTTCTAATCTTTTGAAAGGATGCAAAGGAAACACGGATCAAGTACATGCAAGTAGTTTTTATAACCTATGCTTTAGGCATGGCATTTATATTTCTAGGAAAAGCCTTTTTAATAGTTTTATTTCTACATTTGATCTTGACATATGCAGACTTTAGAAATACCTTTTCAGTAAATGAATAACGACCATTTTGGAGTTTTCACTTACTGTCCTCCTGGGGGAGCTGTGACTCAAGTTTCCTCAGCTCTTCCAAGCTGAAAGCTGTGCAGCTGTGCAGCAGCTGGAGGACCTCTTCCCCGGGGGACAGAACGCTGAGACGACAGACACAGCAGGCACATTCAAACAGATACACTTTGGTATCAAAGGCAGGTGTATTAATTTGATTTAAGTCGAGCATGCACCTGTTAGCAGTAACATTTCAACCTTAAAACCATGAACGTCAACAACAATGATCATCTTTGATCCAGTGTTATGCAGACAAACATGTAAACTTTGCAGGTACCATCTAGCCATCATCTGGATCCCAATCCTATCAAGAACCAACAGGATGCTCTGAAACAAGCTTGAAACCTCCCACAGCAATAAAATTAGGGAAGAGGTTTTGATGTTTTGGCTTACTGGTTTACATGCATGTACAGGCAAAGTTCTCACCTTGATTTTGAGGCAACAGACTGCTTGAAGAAAACTTCTGCAGATTTTAAAAGTTCTTTGTAAGGTGCTGAACCTTCCATCTGTCCCTGCAGTTGACAATAATATGATAAAATTTAAAACTCTTGAGCCGAAAAGAAAATGGTTAGTGTGTTTCTCACAATGTGATGAAAAATAATGAAGTCCGACGAACCCGGAAGTAGCCATTCTTTCTCAGACTTTCCATGAAGCCTTTCCACTGAGGGTTGCAGCTGACCGGAGCGTTTACCTCTGAAGATGGAAGTCTGCACTTAGAGCACAGGATCTCAAAGCCATGTGCCTGGGAGAAAGAACACAAAAGGGTGCAAACTATCATATAACCCTCCAAACACACAAAAGTAGAAAATCAAGAAAAACTCGAGTGAACGTTCACCAGTTTCATTCCAAGCTCATGAGCCTTGTACTGGGGATGGGAAGTGGGTGGAAGGTTGAAGCCGCTCCGTCGGTCAGGAGTGAACTGTTGCTCGTGCAGCTGGGCGTACAGGCAGCGGGTGAATGTTACCTGGAAACATATTCTATGTTAAGACTCTGTATAAAACGGCATTTTCCATGCTTTATGCATTCATACTTTTAAAACAACTGTGTTTCTTTGCTTGTGAATTTTTACATGTTCTTACCAAGGTGAGGACTCTTGTCTCAGGAGGAAAGGTTTTGAAGTTTCGACATGCTTGTAGATCGACTGGATCCCGCAGATAAAAAGCTGAAACTGCAGGAGCGACCAGGTCTGGACGCTGCGACAACACTGTAGCAATACCTGCAGGTATGAAGCAGTGGGCACGGTGGAGGCTACTCTGAATCTTCTCTGGGTACCTGAGAAAGCAGGGATTGATGGTATTTCCATTTTAGTTTTGCATGCTTCTGCAGAGGTCTGTTGTAAAAGATTATCCCTCACTGATCTCTTGGATTCAGACAGCCAGTATGACCAAGGCTGATTGCTGTGGCCCTTGTTGTTATCATATAATGTGTTTACTGTCATCCAGGCTGATAGCTTTGGGTATCAAAGACATTTTTATTACATCAGAAAACCCTCTCACCCTCGTAGCCTCTTTCTCACGGCTGAACATATCTTGGGATTCGCCTGACAGGCCTCTGGGTGAGTGGAGAGTAGTGCTAGAGCTTGTGGCACGCTGGGGACCTCATCATGTGAGAAGCCCACTGTGCTGGATTTGGAAGGGCAGGGCAGGATGTGCAACTCTCCCCTAAAGAGAAAGACCTGCAAAAGAAAAAAAAACAAGGGTCTTGAACAATGTTTTTGGAATAGCCCATTAAATGAATGACTTTAACATAATTTTATCAATGAATAACCAAGGTTTTAGATTGTTCTGATTCCTTTCGAACCAGCTTTTCCACTTAAGTACGAGCTTCAGCTCACAGACACCTGGAACCAAATAAACATAAAAAAATGTGTGAAGGAGAAGTACTGAGAGTCCTTTGACCCTGCCGCAATCACACTGCACAGTCGGCTCTTTTCCCAGTACATCACACACCCAGCACCCATCCACGAACTGCACTTTGACCTTTTGTTTTTTTATACTCTACTAAACAAAAGTTGTTCATGTTTATAGTGTATACATATTTGATGCATACCGTTTCTTTATATCCCTCTCTTATTCTCCTGTTTACATGTAAATTTCCCCACTGTGACACGTTTAAAGACTTATTTCACCTTATCTTAATTATTATCTAGTTGTGCTTTGTTTCATAGGTTAAGTTTTTGTTTTGTTTTTAATTTTATTGAATTTTTTTTTTGCAATACTGAAGACCAGCATTTAGGGTTTGCCCTGTACATCCAATTTAAAAAGGAGAGGGGAAAAAAATGAAGGTTTAGGTTACATGACTGCTTTGACTAACCCTTTGGATCAAGACTGGGCTTTTAAAGCAATGTTTAAATCAATTCCATTTTAAAGATCAAATTAGGTAGATCAGTGGGAAATTCCAAAGTTTCATACATGTTCATTAGTATAAAAGACACTGCAGTGATTGCTGCTACGTGCAGAGTGCTGTCATCCAGGCCATTTGGCTGAAAAATCGATTTAAAAAATATATAGCTTGGGGTTATTTCTATTTACCGCCATTAACAGTGATTTAGATGGGATTTTAACCCAAAACAAGACTGTTATATGTTACAAAATAAGAACCCATACCATTGTAAATTTGGGTTACTTACCCTGTTTTCACTATTGTCTGGATTCAGCCACTTGGGAAGGTAATCTGCTGCTTCAATAAGAAGAAACTCCCCATCATTATCCTCAACTCTGCACAAAAAAACAAAAGGCAAGACTCTGTGTACCGGACAATCTTCATTCCTACCTTCACCTAAGTTAATGAACTGTGGGTAGTGACTGAAAGAATGAGATCGAGGATACAAGCGTCCTCAATGAGTTTCCTCTGCAGGGTGGCTGGACTCTCCCTTAGACATAGGGTGAGAAGTTCAGTCATGTGAGTGAGACTCAGAGTAGCGTCACTGCTCCTTAACATCGAGAGGAGTCAGTTGAGGTGGCTTGGGCATCTGGTCAGGGTGCCTCTCAGGGAAGGCGTTTCAGGAATGTCCAACTGGGAGAAGACCACAAGAAAGACCCAGGACACACTGGAGTGACTATGTCTCTTGGCTGGTCTGGGAAGGCCTTGGTATTTCTCCGGAAGAGCTGGAGGAGAGGGACGTCTGGGCCTCTCTGCTTAGAACGCTGCCCCCACGACCCGGATCCGAATAAACGGAAGTTAATGGATGGATGGATGCACACAAAAACATCCAATGGAAGGTGCAAAAGTGCACACAACAAATGGCAACCTTTTGTGTGCTTGTGTCAAGAAAGCTTCACTGAAAACATGTTAACTTACCTGGCAGCGAGATCCGGGAAAGCCTCTGTGATTTGCTGCAGGAGATAAACAATAAACCACTCATCCTCGATGTTGTCTCCAAACTGAGTGCTGCCTCCAATGTGAGCAGGAATGTCTCCTGTCAGTGACATAAATATTCATCAGTCTTCTGTATGCCTGTAACAGTATGAGTACCTAAAATAATCGACACTTGAGGAGAAGACAATTCAAAGATTTACCGTTCTCGGGATAATACTTAAGGCTGAATGGCTGATACTGCCAAATGTATTGTACCAGCAGTGGGGCAACTTTTGCCAGCACCTCCCCTGTCAAACATTTTAGTCGTTCTTCATTCTGATGAGAAGCTGAGGCCGCCGGCTGAATTAAGAAGAGTTTGTACTGAACCATGTCTTCTTGAATCACCCTCCTCTGCAAGGCGTCCATTTTTCACTCTTTTTTCTGCAACCTAATAAAAGTATAAAACATCAACACAGTATGTACCCCATAACTTACACCAGACCCTTTATCATGTTTTATTTTTACTGCACCTTCCTGTATTACTGACTCAATATATCTTTGTTTTTGTTTTGTTTTTTAAAACACTTTTTAAAATGTTATCTACTGCGTAGGCGCGATGCGAGTCAGTGGCACATTATTTCTCTAGATGACTACAAAGCAAAAGTACCCCAGCTACAGCTGACCTCGTTCAAACAATTATTAATGGTACTGCGACAATCTATTCAAAGTCTTGTCAACTTTACCTCGTCCTGTCCACAAATGTGAGATTTCAAGTCAGTGTAATGCGGATAAATCAGGACGAAAACGAGGTTTAGGTCATATTCTATAAACGTTATTCTCACGCCGCCCGCTGTCACTGTTTGGTTCCTACTGCAGTTTCCAATCGGGTGCAACAAACAATTAACAATAGTTCCAACTTAATAAAGGTATGTATTAAAGGAGTTCTATTAATATTAACGAAACATAACATAAACAAAGTCGAATATGATTTTTATATGCTAAATTCTATCATATAAATTAACTAAAAACGTTCAGACGAGTTTGAGTTCAGTGAATATTACAGACCACTTTAGACAAACGGACACATTTAACAAACGTGATCCTGTTAACCAAAGGAATGCTGGAAATTGTAGTTAAATAGCTGTTGCTGTAAAGCCATTTCACGCTACTAGGAAATCAATTTCCCACAAGGCTTCGCGGTTGCGAAGAAGATGCGTATCCATGACAGCCGCGTTATTGTTGTCGTAGGTGGTGCTAACCTTAGCATTAAAAAACATCTGAGCTGGCGAAAGCTACCTCAGATGCACCAGTTTTTTTGGAGCTATGAAACCTAATTGACAAGTAACCCGGACTTTCCAAGATACTTTATTTTATGTAGCAAACGAATTTGACGGCGAGTCTGCTTCAAGGTTTTTACAACCGTAGCCTCCTCTGTGCCTTCAGTTAGAAAGAGCGTTTGCATCTGTGTCCGTAGCACTGATCAGCATTCTTGCGTCAAGGGCTTTAATCTGCGGACTAATGTCAAAGGAAATGCTGGACCTTTCCCCAAACTGCTCGCAGAAAGTCTCGGAGGCAGAGGCAAGAATGAGAGATGAAGGCTTGAGCCGATAAAACGTCCACAAAGGAGAATGATTTCACGATACAACAGGAAACCTGTGTCGCACAAGCTTGAGATGTGAGTACCAATACAAGAAAGAAAAGGAAAAAAAAAAGGTCAAGGCTCGATTTTCCCGCAGCATTTAGGATTTCAGCTTTAAGGAACTGATAGCTCCAAGGTTTAATAAATTACTGACTTGTCAGACACATTTATGGTATGAAAATAACATGTATATTAATCTGTTTAGTCATTAGTTATACTGTACCTGCTTCATAGCTGGAATTTATTTATAATGTTTTATATTGACCCAATTTATTAATTTACATTTGATCTGTCACCTGTTGGAAGCAGACATACACACACACACACACACACACACACACACACACACACACACACACACACACACACACACACACACCCACACACACA